>LQRL01176815.1:0-12071 GCA_001703475.1 Hydroides elegans
ATAAATAACATAACACATAAATAAGAGCATAACAAAGCAATCATTAGAACCATAACAAATAAACAGTCATCAGATGAATAAAAATAATGAAATGCAATAAAAACATGTACAAGGACAATATTTCTTTTATGCAGTATATGTAATAAATACCACAAATATGAAAATCTAACTTAATACTTCGTTACATGACACTCCCACTATTTTCAATAACACGATATTCATAGCTTAAATGTGTACGGTATAACTATATATTGATAAAACCAATATGCGTGTTATACACATTTTCACAACGAAACATAAATCTCTCCACATAATATAGATATGCATTCAACCGTTATAAAAAATATATATATTAATATTATATATGTGTTATATATGATATATCTATTTACAACACAATGAAAGCTATATTTAAATCTTCCATTTTATCAAACTATGTTTTTCGCCGCCTCACCGGAGTCTCCACAGCATTAAGTAAGAAATATGCATATCTATCCATCAGCAGCATGGTTTACCACAGTTCTCTATCCCGTGCATTGTAACTTTCCCATATTTATAATTAAATTGAATTTATATATATTCGGTACTTCCTATAGTTATGTATTTAATCACAGGCAAAGCGGTCATCGGCTATTCATACCCAGAAGTGAAGTACTTTCTACTGATGTACTCAATCTCCGACATAGTACCATTCGCAGGGATCTTGCCAGTATGGTACTCATACCGTCCTTTTTATTATTGCTATCTATCTTCGGCATAGTTCACGTCCCTTATTTAACAAAACCTGATTGTTATTTTTTAAAATATATAGTCCATCTCCGAAATAGCACCTATCCAATTATCAACATTTACCACTACTTTTCTAGTCTAGATATGTACTATCTATACTCGGTAGTTGAGTACTTTCTATTGATATACTCGATTTAAGGCATAGCACCGTTAGCAAGTGCCTTGCCATATGGTACGGTATTCAAATTATCTTTTTTATTATTTTTCTATATCTAACAAAACCAGATTGTTAATTAAATAAAAAATAAAATACATCTTCAATATAACACTTATTCATTTTTCTACAATTACCCTGTTGTTTAGATCAACTTGTTCTACTTTTATTGTCGATATGAGGCATAGGGCCATTTCATATGTTCTATTTATACCTAGCCATTGAATACTTTCTACTGATGTACATGATTGCAGGCAAGACCCGCTTCCCATATTCTTATTATATACTTTATATTTATCTGCTATCTTTTTCGTTTACGAAAACGGAGCAGGTTATATTTTTGGTCCGGTTTTTGAAAAATAATTTGTGAGGCGCATAACTTTGTTTTAGAAGCTATAAACAAACACAAAAAGTATACAATAATATAACATATAACATGAAGATATTTATTGGCGGGTCAAAACTACAAAATGTTAATAAAGTTTTCAATAAACGTTGAAAAACTTAAATCTGGAATTTCACGGAACCTCGTGTTTTGTACGTCCCTATGACGCTTGGGTGCCGACTTCCTATTGGCTAAAGCGACACGTGTCAATCATACAGCAAGCAATAGAGTTGGGAGGCGGGACATTGTCGCATTATATGGCGTACGTATTTATTGCGTCAAAAGGCAAATGCAGCATTTGGAAAGCCTTTCTTATGTTTTGTTGATTAGAATAATTGCAAGCATAAAATGGTATCGTTTCAGTAAAGGTTAAGTAAAGAAAGAGATATTGGATAGACTATCCATGGCAACAATCAACGAGACGGTTATATCTTGCATATATTTCGATTTCATTTTAAAGAAAAGATAGCAGATTCATATGCTCTTTTGAGCATGATATCACTCTTGTTATATAATACAATTTTCAATTTTTAGATCTTATATCCGTTAGCTAAATACATTTCTACTTGTGCCAAGTAGTGCTTTCAGTTTTTTTGTTTATACCCGACTGCTGAGTACTTTCTACTGATGTATTCGATTTCTGGCATAGTACCGTTAGCAGGTGCTTTGCCAGATGGTACAGTACTCAGGTCAATATCATCTGGATCCGCTTCATACTCTGGATCTGCTTTATTGTTGACCTTTTTAGGACGGCCAAGTTTCTTGACGAGACAGGCGGCCGCAACTATGGAGAAGAAGGAATAACATGTGACATATGTGAAGTGATTGTTTAATTTACTTAATGCTTTTGAAGGACATGTAACTTTGTGGATGTGTCACTCCCGATTGTTTTTTTAAAGTTAAACTTTGTCTAAAATGATACAAAATAGTTTACTTCAAACGTATAATTCGAATTGAATACTTTTAATAACAACGTCTGAACCAACATAGTTTATATTGTTATCATAGAACGATATCAATATGTTGTGATGACAGCTAAGTCAACATAAAATATCACACTAAAATAATAACATAATTACATCTTACCCGAGCCTACAGCAACCACTCCCACTCCACCTATAATGGCACCCGCTCCTGCACCTGGGTTCTCCTGAAGAAAATTGGCCTCTCCTTGGGTTCGCTCTGCAAAATTAATATATTATATACCTATCTATCCAATCAATGATAAAATACAAATTGTTGAAATTATATTATGCTCTGTTGTAGACAATTCTCTATCAGGTTCGCTCAATATAGATGGTTACGAGTAAATGTATATTTGTAGAATATAAATACACCCGATGGTTTTATTCAATTCTAAAAAAATGTGTTTAAACTTGTTTATTAACTATACTCTGATACTTTATCATAATCCAAACACTTTGATATGCTAAAAAATGTAATACAGCATATACATAAACACGTATCATAGAATTTTTTAATGCTGTAATGGTCTCCTGAAATCTATTTAGAGAGCAAACATTACTATGAAGCTTCGTATAAGAGATGTCAAATCTAGGCGGACTGACACAGAGTATTAATGATAAGATTATTACTTAAACACTGTACCCTTTAAATCAGACCCTAATATAAAACTAAGCCATACCGTCTTCACACTGGTCCCCACTGTAATCCGATGGACAATCACATTCGGCAACACCAACCAGTTCCTATAAAATATATATAACAAGAATGATTATAATATATATTATTTGTTAGGTCCTCAATACTACTTTTGCTAGACTCTAACACTATTAAGAATTGTTATAAGTTTAAAGTGAATATTTAAAAAAAAATACCAGACGACAAAAAAAAAAACATATTTTTGTATGATCAAATAATATAATTATCTAGGTGTCATATAACTGTTATATGATTCATTTGCATGATTAATCTATATTTTTTTCTATTGATGATGGTTTTCTTGCATACATTTAATAAGAAAAAGAAGATGGAATTAGGAAAATAAATAAACAGCATGAAAACATACCTCTTGCTGTGTCTCAACTTCATTGACGCAGTCACCATCGTTTTCACAGTAGGAGCCTCCGAATTCCAGGGTGTAGGCTTCACAAGGACCGGTCTCACAATGGGTGTCTGCAAAACATAAAGTATTAAAGAGTGGTTTAACAAAGCTTTTTTATGTTCTCTAATATATTCGTTATGGGAAGACGGAAAAGAGTTCCCGCAGCCAAAAAAAAACTATTTACAGCACCAACAGATATGTATTAAAGCGTACAAATGACTTCGCATGTCCATAGAAATAATGCATTAAGGTGATGCATGTATGATAAGAAGCGAAAACAAGCATGACATATTTTTACAGTAGCAGATCACATATAGAATCTACGTAAGAGGCATATAATGCATTTGATTACCCACAGGGTAATAAGCTAGATACGTTTTCAGAACATTATTGCAAATGGCAACCACTTTTAGTGGAAACGACAACAATTTGCAGTAAACGTCGCGCAATGGTTGGACCTTTAGGGGTGCTTACCATTGAAGTTGAGAACACATGTACAATTGTATTCATTAATGAAGTCGGTACATGTTCCTTGGTTTTGACAGGGGCTAGAGGCACATTCGTCGATATCCGTCTCGCAATTTAAGCCTGAAACACATAGCAAAACATTTAAACACATTCTAATCGGTGATTGTTTAAAATCTGTTATTCTCATATGTCCATTTAACAATGACTTATATTATTTGGCTCAAAATTAACCTTACAAATACGGTATTTTAATTCCATTTACATCTGGGTAAGGATAAGGCTTATGTTAAAGCGAGTGGATAATATGGGTCAAGGTCCTAGGATTGATCACAGAACATTCAATTGTATGTCCATTTAACCTTTTTTTTATTGTATTATAACCTAAAATTAAACGAGAGGAATATTACGCTCGGACGAGCATATAAATCTGCTATCCTTTTTCATGAGAAATGAAATTGAAACCTTATTTATCTAGACCCAACGCTGTATTAGCAGTTTGACGCAATAATTACGTCATATTTACATCGACATTGCCCGCCTACTCAGCTCCTACTCTATTGAATATGCGTTATGATTGACGTGTGTTTAAGGGCGTAACAAGTCGCATTGCCAATAAAAGGCAGCCAATGAGAGGAGACAAATATGGGTTCAAGGGTCAGCTTAGCTAATTATAATAATGTTATGCATTTGAAGCTTTACAGGCATGTTGTTAGATTCGACGTCGTTTACATTCAAACATTTATATTTTCTACGTTTATTATCAATCAAAACGAGTTTTCATAATTTTAACCAGCCGATAAATTATGTTCATGTTATCAGGCGCGGATTTACCATATAAATTACCCGGCGCACGCCCCCCTGTTCGCCCTTATATGTAAGACAAAAAAAAAGAAAATAAATTTGCGCCCCCGGTTCAGCCTGATAATTTATACAGTTGCTCCCCCAGGTTCTATATTTTCTAGATCCGCGCCTGGTTATATGTTTTATTATTGTATACTTTTGATGTTTGTTCATAGCCTCTAAGACAAAGTTATGCGGGTGACGTATTTCGCAAACAAAAACGGCCAAAAACATAATCTGCTCCGTTTTCGTAAACGAAAAAGATAGCAGATAACAAACTGTTATTGTATGTTATGTTTCTTTTGACTATGACCAACGTTAACGTTCCCTACACTGGTAAGCATCATATCTGGGAGAAAACACGATAACAATTCGTGACATAATAAACTATTTATAAATCGTCTGAAACCATATTTCTCAAACAGGAAACATTTAGTGTAATATCTGGATCGTCCATTTTATACTTTTAATCCATTTAATGAAATTATCATACATACAAATTACCTGTTATCCCCGCAATGCATCCACACGTGTACCTTCCGATGCCATCAGTACACGAGCCTTCATATTGGCACGGCATCGAAATGCATTCATCAATTTCCGTCTCGCAGTGAGTGCCTAGAAACATAACAAATATATGAAATTATAATAAAGTTAGCAACTATTTATTATTTCAATACTCACGTAGACATAAAGTCATTACATTAGCACTGTATTGAAAGACATTCATCAATTTCAGTCTCACAGTTATTACCTAGCAGAAAGTAAACATGCACTATACAGGAACATTTTAATGCATGGACACATGTAAAACACCTTAAAGTACTTTTATGATTGTTTTCAAGCGTTTATGATATCTCTGTAAATACTTTTAATTCTTGAATTACCCGGAGGCATATATTCTTGGATATGGACAACAAAATTTCGTGTAACCAATGGGTTAAAAAAACTCTTAAAATAGGGGTATCTAGGCTAAACGAAAACAAAAATACTCTAAATGCGTTTATCAAGTAGACTGAAATAATCTTGAAAACATAGATAAGATAACGTACCTGTATATCCATTTGCACAGTCGCAGTCATAGCCATTGATTTGATCATTGCACGTTGCTCCAAACAGACAAGGCATGGATGCACATTCGTCAATGTTCGTTTCGCAGTGGGAACCTTTTTGAATAAAAAATGTCAAATATACTGAATTTAATGTAATGTGGGGTTGCTTGTTTTTACATTATCAACTAATACTTCTATTTTGCTGTGAGAAATATTTGCACATTCATCAATATTGTATCGCAGTGGGTACCTTTTAGCATAGAATAAATCAAGATAAATATAATTAACAGTAACATTTAGGTAAAATTAATCATACCACGTACAGTAACATGTAAAGTAGCCTTTGGATAAAATATATTATTTATTATCAAATCAAAATTCTATACGTTCCAGTCCAAGCATTAGAAAACTGGATGCTACATTGTTTTTTAAAAAAGTGTATTTTTTTTTTTTTTTCCCCACTCAGATGTTGAAGAAGTCCATACACATTTTTATTGAGCATTCATATGTGACGACGTTTGGTACTAAATGAATTACGAACACATATATCGATATTGATGGTTAAAAGCCATACAATTATTCCGTTTCCTTGTTTACTGCGTTGCCTATTGTTTTATAATATACAATATAAAAAGATACTCTTATAGTTATCAAGATCTGGATACATATTTAATTAATTTGGTAGTGAAATATCAAATAATTCATTTAATCTACCTAAATTGGCCATTGTTCAATTCGTAGTCATATGACTTTTAGGTATGCTTAAACAATACAATAATTATTTACATTCTTATTATTTAAGAAGAACACTGATCTTCAAAGAGCTACTATAACTTCTTCCATTCAATTTACTGCCTTTAAAAATAATCACAAGAATAAATTTAGTGTAATTTAGCATATGTATTTATTACTTCATAATGCTAATATTCTTTGGTGTGATTTACAATTCATTTGATTAAGGCTATATTGCATAAAGCTTAGTTTCAAAAATTCATCTGACGCTACTGGACACAACATACAAATTTATTAAGGACATATTGAATCAATATTAACCGATTTGTTTTGTCGTCACACGAATGCTGATTTCATATGTTACTCTTTCAGCATTGTCATCATCACTGTGGGAACATAGAAGCACTGTTTTATTCAATTTCATTGACATACAATTTGTAAAGTACAATAACAATGCAAATACATTATTACACACAATTCAGTTATCAATTGTGTACATAAAACAAAATATCCCTAACAGCAGCATCTATGTTTTTATCAGTAACTAGTTATTGTTTATTATTGTTTCGTTGTCATAGTATTGATAAAATACTTTTTGTTTGTAGTTTTTTTTGTGAGGGAGGGGGTAGGGGGTGGAGGGATTTATGTGTATTTGAACTTGAAGTTTAGGATTTATTGTATTTACGGATACAAATAATCGAGGCTATTAAGCAACTGAGTATGCTTAACGATTACAGTCATTACCTTCTATGCCATCTATGCAGAGGCATAAGTGTCCATTTAGTTCATTAATACAGTTTCCTCCATATTGACACGGCACTGAAGCACACTCATCTATATCTGTCTCGCAATTGATACCTTGAAAGAAAGTTATTATTTCTTTACATACTTTATGCGTTTGCTTACAATTTGTTAAAACACTTTAATGTGAATGCACATTTACGAAATAACTATATTTAAATCAAAGCACCTTTGCATACATGTGTTACTTAACATAGTTAATACATCTACAATGTGACAGAATTCTATATCTCAAACTGGAGTCCCGGTCAAAGATTTCATGGTCAAAATGTCGTTTATCATAATGTTGGCAAACAAAGGATATAGAATACCCGATCAAAAATATAATTGAGAAATTTTGATTTGATTTTTAATCATAGTTTACGATTAAGGTATAAGGTTTAAAGTAATAGATGGCCATTATATAAAACATGTAAAATTATAACTCAAATGATATTTAAATTGTGTTGCTTTATTGGCTAAATATGTGACATTATGTCGGCGATCATTTTGACTGGACACCCTCCCACTCACCTGTATAGCCAGGTACGCATGTACATATGTAGTAACCGAGATAGTCGTCACACGTAGCCGTATTTTGACAGGGATGATCAGCACATTCATCAATGTCCGTCTCACAATGTTCGCCTTAAATAAACATGAATAAAAAAGAAAGTTATATATATATTTTTTCAAACTGTTTTATTGTTGTTATATAATTTATAGGTCACAGATAGTCGTCACACGTAGCTGTATTTTTGGCAGTGGTGATCAGCACATTCATAAATGTCCGTCTCACAATGTTCACCTTAAAATAAAAAAAAAGTGCAAATCAATAGCTATTTCACATAAAAATGTGGTTCCCCCAGTTGATGCCAGCTTGCTAAACATAATTTCCACAATGCTCTCTGGCTTGAAATGTTTAATAACTAATCTCTAGTTTGAAAATCGTGAAATATTTAATACAACTGCTCGTAGCTTGAAATGTTTGATATAACGCAACTGCGTAAATTAAAAATATGACTCGCGTTTAAGATGTGTTGGCACTGTTTGTTTTTATCAATGATATCCTTAAACATCATTGTTTATTTATCATAGGTATACAACAAATTGATAGATATGTCGTCTAGCTCATTCTTGGTGCTTCAGTTTTTTGTTCACTATCGTATGCGAAAAAGACGTTTCATTTTCTTTATTAAGTAGGGTACTGAATTCTTATTAAGATAATATACCTGTATATCCGGGGATGCACTCGCAGGTATACATGTTGATTAGATCATTACAAGTTGCTCCGTTTTGGCAAGGCATGGATGCACATTCATCAATGTCAGTTTCGCAATGTGTACCTTTTTGAATGAAATAATTCAAGATAAATTTGAATTACTGTATCCAGTGGATAAAATTAATTATTGCATTAATTATTGCATTAATTATTGCATAACAATAAGTATATATTGCACTTAGTCTATCATGATTTAATTAAATTCTGGACTTTACATTAAAAATCGAAATACTAAGCGTTTCAATGTTAGAATTTACAGCTCCTTAAAATTTTGGAGCAATTATTATTTTTATAATGGACTGTAAACTTAGTTCAACCATCAATTAAGTAATGGAAAAGTATATGTATTAAGTCAGTCCTTTAAACACACTATTCGACGATGCATATGCTCAGCTGAGGCACCTGTACAAATAATGTATATAACATAATGTTTATCTGACTTAGTTTACAATTCATAACGGTTCCAGTTTCGGAATATCAAAGAAATTATAAGTTTTCGTGAACAAAATAATAACCTTCAAAACCGTCAATGCATATGCAAAAGTGTTGATTTAGTTCATTGATACAGTTTCCTCCATATTGACACGGCACTGATGCACACTCATCTATATCCGTTTCACAATCGATGCCTGAATAAAAAACAGGCATTGTATATAGAAACATGAGAAATATAAAACCTATATACACAACAAAGCGCACATAGAAATAATTCTTTAATACCTTACATTATAGAACGCAATCATACAGGGGTCACCAGTGATTTTGTCAAGATATAGATATTCTTGAATCTTCTATATTTTCTACATGAGTATAATAATGTTCATTGTTGTTTATCTGTACTTAGTAGACCAACGCAGTGTAATGTAAATAACGATGTTTCTAGATTATGTTCATGTATGTGCTAAAATGTTATTAAATGTTCTGGAATATCTTCAAGATTCTAGAATGGTACTTTCTAAAAGATTATCGAATCGTGTAGTTCCTAAGTCTAGTTGGAATGTTTAAGAATGTTGTTTTCGTTCCATAAGTTTATGGAATGTTCTAGAATGCATGTGAAGTAGTATAAATAAGAGTCGAGATTCAGTGTTCGTCAGATGCGGATTGGTGATAACAAGAAGTGAAGATATTGGAAATACTAAAGCAGGTTGAATATAGCGGCGTTTTATTCGGATTCACAAACAAGTTATTTTACAACGAGGGCAGATTCACACTACAAGGGGCAGTATTTGGCAGTACTTCTCAGCTGTTTCTTGACAGATTTATGCTATAACATATATTTTATGCTTGAAAAATTTACTTGGTAGCATAAGCCGGGACATAGAAAAATCAAAATTTAATACCAATTTTTTATTTAAAGAAATTAGGACGATGGTATGGACTCTATGAATGAAATACACTCTTTAGTCATCAAATATGGTTGCTAATCAAAGGTATATACTAGTTTTTTTAGATTTCACAGGGAAATGATAGATTTTGCTGGCAACAATTTGAGACTTTCTGGCAAATAACAAATAAAGTTTTTACTTAAATAGGAATAATGGTTTATCACTTAAGGGTTCACATACATATGTTTCGTACGAACATGTGCAATATTTAACCCCTTTCTAAATTTAGTTAAATGAAAACGAATCCTTTCTAAATTTAGTTCAGTAAAATCGAATCCAGTTAAATTTTGCTTTATACACCAACTTTAACAACTTAATGTTTCCATGCGCAATTAAAAAATATTAATATTTTGAGTCTAACCTGTATAGCCAGGTACACATGTACAGACGTAGTAGCCAAGATAGTCATCACATGTCGCCGTATTTTGACAGGGATGATCAGCACATTCATCAATGTCTGTCTCACAATGTTCACCTTAAATTTTTAGAAAAATCAAAGATTAGTTCATTGGCATATATATCTTAAACAGTTTTATTATTCTTATAAAATGTATAGGTCACATATAGTCGTCACACGTCGCCGTATTTTGGCAGGGGTGATCAGCACATTCATCAATGTCTGTCTCACAATGTTCGCCTAAAACAAAACGGCTTTTAAAAAATGATTTGTCGAAAGGGTTATTATCTATATTCGAAATTAATTTTTGATTAATGATTTATCGAATGTTTTTACTTTTGCGAATGTATGAATGCCAGCAAGAATGATAGGTGACGAACTCTTTGTGGTTTTTTGTTTGGTTATGATAAAAGAATGCAAATATAGATCCCAAAGAAACAAAAAAAAGGCTAATATAAAGAATACTTTTAAAGGTTTTATTAGATATCCATAATGGTAAAGCTGCCATTTAGTATAATGTAGCTTTTAAAAAGCATATGCAGTATTAAAAAAATCACTTATTCATTTTTTCATGCCAACGTTTTGTTAAAAAATAGTTTTCGATAGAAAATTATTGATCAATTATAAAACGAATGTGATTTCTAATATAAAGCACTAAGCAAGACACGTCCTAAAGACGTCCTAATTACGTCTTTTTACGTCAAAAGAACGTCTTTTGGATATGTCATGCCGAGAATGAAAGGACTTATTTACCTGTGTATCCGAAAACACACTCGCAGTCATACCCATTAATTTGATCATTGCAAGTTGCACCGTTTTGGCAAGGGTTGGATGCACATTCATCAATGTTGGTTTCACAATGGGTACCTATTAAATAACACGAATCATTTAAATATGTTTATGATAACTATGAAAATATTGATTACTAATTATAACATGTGTTTGATACACATTTGTCAGTGTCGTTTTCGCAGTTGGTTTCTATTATGGATATACTGAAAAAAATTGGTTAGACAATTTAAACAAATTGGTAAGACAAGTAGATTTATTGGAAGTCAGATTTTTTTATCTTCTAAACCGGAAGAAAACCTTTTTTGTTAATCTGATTTTCCAGGCAACACTTCAATATTATCTATGTAAAGGTACTAGTATTATCTATTTAAAACAAATAATAAAATGTATTTTTGTTAGGTTTTTATATTTTTTAAACTCGAAAAATGTACTTTACAAAATAGAAGCAATACACAAAACTAGATTATGGTAAATCATATGAGTGCTTGTAGCCTTTGCCAAGGCTCACCAGAGTAATTCGAATAAAGAAGAATGCTTAAGACATTAAAAATGAAATAGAAGATGTATAATCCATAAATTGTATAGCATAAATTGGTCGTAATTTAAACCATTTTCCGGTGCTACTTGACCGTTTTTTTTAAAAAATTGCTAGGATACTTGATATATAGATTTTTCAAATTATCAATGGTGTATTTTATTGCAATAATATTACCTTCAATACCATCTATGCAAAGGCACAAGTGTCCATTTAGTTCATTGATACAATTTCCTCCATATTGACACGGCACTGAAGCACACTCATCTATATCCGTTTCGCAATCGATGCCTAAAAGAAAAAAATAGTTATACAAAGTTCTATTTAGGTTAGTATTTATATAACTTTTAGATTTATATATGGAAATTCATAGTCAATGATATAAAGGATACTGAATAATTTTCACTTAATAAAT
>LQRL01176819.1:703-17077 GCA_001703475.1 Hydroides elegans
TATATGTACAATCATTAACCAATTAAATGGAAGGCATGTATATCCAAAATCGGATATATCAATTTTATTTTATCAATATAATGGTGTCTAAATTATTATTCAATCCAGTCTTCTTTGATAGCCGAATCGCAATTATCGCTATTACTTCGATTATGACGTAACAGTCGGCTATGCAGCATACTTTCGAATACATTTGTTTAGTTTAATAAAGAAGAAAATTCATGCAGGGATATGAATTTAATTAAATGACTAGAATGGTGTGTAAATTTGTACATCATAATCGCATGTACAACCATAAAGCGTTTAAATGGTAAAATAAAAGCAAGCACAGCTTTGCTAATATAAGCAATATAAGCACGAGCTAGCAGTTTTTAGATACCCCAGAACATTGTTAACAATCATACCAAGTTTCATTAAAATCGGCCCACAACTCTAGGAGGAGTAGAATTTTCAAAAAAAGTTAACGAACTAAACAAATAAATAAATAAATAAATAACTACGTACAACATGTATATCAATAACTGTATATCAATAACTGTATATCAATAACGGCAAAGTGGTAGGAAAATCCACGCCTCGCGTAGCAAGCCGTGGCTAAAAAAGGTTTAATGGTTGTTTGAATTTATCTATTTAGTTTTTTTTTAACCAATATTAATTATAAGCATTATTACATTATAACAAAACTTAAAATAGATAAGGAGATATAAGAGGCTTTTTATTATCCCCTATCTATAGAGTTTTCTTCTAGTTAACAGTGGGATACTCAATAGAAGGAACATTGGTAATGTGTTAGATGTGGGATAAGATGTGGCAGGAATCCGAATGCAACCATATAAATATAACCATATAACCATATATAACCATATAAATAACAAATATTATGATTGAAGAGAGACACTTAGCGACTTTAACTTGACTTGTGTTTGATTATCTTATGGAACATTATAGCTATACCTTTTTCTCTGTTAAATTTAATGATTTTTCTTGCAATTCACGTGCATACGTTTTTGACCAATCAATGGGAAGCACGTTTCCAAAGTTGCCGGTTATGGTCCACCACATTCTAAAAAAAAAGATATAATGGTTAAACATTTTAAGACAAGGAAGTATTTGTGAAACACGGAAAGGCCCCAACCGCGCCCCGATTCCAAGGGGTATTTACTATCTTGTATATGCCCATGTTTCGAAAAACAGCTGTTTTTGGACATTTTGGCCGATTTCGGCCATTTCCAGTAGTCGAATCTGGAAAAAAACTGTCAAAAGGCACATCTACAGACCAAGAAATTTCATATGAGCCTATTCCCAGGTCTCTACGACCATCTTTTACAAAGAAACAGCCTTGAAAAGCTCATGTTTCGAAAAACGCTTGTTTCGGACATTTTGGCCAATTTCAGCCATTTCCGGTGGCCGAACCTAGCCAAAACTGTCAAAAGGCACATCTACAGACCAAGACCTTTCATATGAGCCTATTCCCAGATCTCTACGACCATCCGTTACAAAGAAACAGCCTGGAAAAGCTCATATTTCGAAAAAAACGTTATTTCGGACATTTTGGCCAATTTCGGCCATTTCCGGTGGCCGAACCTGGCCGAATCTGTCAAAAGGCGCATCTACAGACCAAGACCTTTCATATGAGCCTATTCCCTGATCTCTACGACCATCCGTTACAAAGAAACAGCCTGGAAAAGCTCATGTTTCGAAAAAAACGCTGATTTCGGACATTTTGGCCAATTTCGGCCAATTCCGGTGGCTGAACTTTGCCGAAACTGTCAAAAGGCACATCTACAGACCAAGACCTTTCATATGAGCCTATTCCCAGGTCTCTACGACCATCCATTACAAAGATACAGCCTGGAAAAGAATCGATGACAGACAGACGGACGGACGGACACCCCGAATCTATAGGCCCCCAACCTATGGGGTTGGGGCCTAAAAATTATTAGAATTATAAAGCGGCAAAAAAAAACAAAATCAGCTACGGTTGAGTATGAAAGACGACATATGAGCCGAGGTATAACGAATACATGTGTTCACATATAGAAATAGTTGTATAAATAAGTAGTTGTGATAGTTTGTCTATTCAGTTACCACGAACAAGCTGCAACCCGGGGATCATTTAACCGTGCGCCCTGCGTCAGTCTAGCACCGATGGCACACAGTCGAAACTCCTGTTCGTCATTTTTGAAGGGTGGGTGCCGTATGTGTATATCGTGACTGACCACGTAAGTGCCCAGGGCGCTTAAATCCAAGGTTGCAAATAATTGGTGAGTGAATAACCAGGTGGGCGCTTAATGAACAAGGAAGCATTTGTGAAACACGAAAAGGCCCAACCGCCCCCCGATTCGAAGGGGTATTGACTATCTTGCATATGCCAATGTTTTGGAAAATAAAGACCGCTATTTTTGGCTGGCCAATTTGACAACTTCAGGTCGGGTGTTTTTGACCAAAAATTGTGAAAAGGCACATCCACGGACCAAGGCCTTTCATTTGAGTCTATAATCAAGGCTCTATGACCTTCCGTTCAAAAGTTCTAGCCCGTACAAGCTCAAGTCTTGAAAAACCATTGTTTTTGGATATTTTGGCCAATTTGACAACTTCCGGTCGGGTGTTTTTGACCGAAATGGTCAAAAGGCACATCTACAGACCAAGACTTTTCATTTGAGCCTATAACCAAGTCTCTATGACCTTCCGTTCAAAAGTTCTAGCCCATACAAAAAAGTATGACGGACATACAGACAGACGGACGGACAGACGGACGGACAGACGGACGGACACCCCAAACCTATAGGCCACCAACCTTTTGGGTTGGGGCCTAATAAACCGTCCCATTCTATTCTGTTCCAAATCTAGCTTTCTACTTGTTCTTTTTAGCCAGGGTACAATATCCGCCGCATACGTTATGCTAGGAATGCCTACCTTTTCCCACCCCTCTTTTCCACATTTACTCTTATTCAAGCTTCCCGGCTCACATTCCTTACCGACATCCCTACTCTCCTACTTTTTTTTCAACTAATTTAAGCATATGGGGTACGAAAATGTTTCCTTTCAATGTTATCCACACCCCTAAATACTTATACTCATCAACCTCCCCTATAGTTACCCTTTCCCTTGTATTGCACTCATTTTTTTTTCGTGCCTAGAACCCACATACTCCTACTTAGTGAGTCCCGCCAGCTAACCATAACTTTACTCTTTTCAGGATTAAATTGCAGTTTCAATTTGGCCATACCTTCCGCCACTATATCCAAAAGAATAGAGCCGGTATCCGCAGACCCCCTATTTCAACGCCTCCTCGTGAAGCTATCAATGCATCTCCCACCTCTTTTAGATATAGTGCGAATAGAAGGGGAGAGAGCACACAACCTTGTTTTAACCCAATTTTAAGATCAATTTTTCCAGATTCCAAATTCCCCAAAGTTGCTTTTGCGCTAAGACACTGGTACAGGGGTGGACATATTATGAACTGGACATAATATGAGCGCTGATTTTTTAACTATCAATTTTTTTTTCTTGAATTAAATATTTTGATGTTTCAATCATCATCAAAATATACATTAGATACATGTTTATAAATTTGTTGACTTTCAAACGAAATTACTTGCACGATGTGAAAGAAATTTGACATTTCAAAATTCAGCGCTCATATTATGTCCCGTTCATAATTTGTCCACCCGTGTATATACCTTTTATAATCCATGTCAATTTTCCCCCATACCCCACCTTACAGAGACCACAGGAGTGTTCTATCTACCCGATCATACGCTTTCTTTATATCTAGGAATGCTAACGCTATTTTCTTTCCTTTCAATTAGTTGCGATTATACAAAAATTGCATCCGTTGTGCGTTAACAAGCACGTATAACAAGCTTTCCTAATTTCCAAAATTGCAATAAAATTTTACTTACTGACAATCACTCATTATTTCTTCTTGTGTTCTGACTTGGACAGGAGCAAATTTTTCTACCTTATCCCCATAATTCTTGAAACAATTTTTGATCTTATCATCGAAAGTATTCACAAGATCCTCAAGAGAACCAGAAAATGTTTCACTGAAATTATCCGCTTCTGATGTATTTTGCTTTTGTGTAGACATGTTTGGTTGTACGTTTGAGTTTTTTATATCTTCACTTGTTTCGAAATCATGAAAATCATTCCATTCTTCACCATCAAATGCAGCTAAAGGGGCTTCAAATTGTAGCTCTGCCATTTTCGGCTCCCTCATTCTGTTTTGACAGCTTCCGGAAGTAAACATTAATTGATTAGAGCATGCGCATAACAATATACACATAAATTGCAGCGTGGTATATAAGAAAGTAAGAATATAATAGGGACTCCAATGTCGATTATAATGTTAACCATTTTTAATAGAGATTTTGGGCAAAAAATGTCACACCGGGATGACGGTGTTTTTATATATACATTTTAATCTTTACGCAATAAATCCAACCACTAAACATGCTGATCATAATAAAAACATTGATTCAAACAACTAATAAATTCAGTTAATTTATTTTGCCAAATGTTAGGCAGCATAATTTCACTTATTAAACTTAGGTTTAAGTCATAATGAATTGGGTTATGATTCAAATCTGCTGACTGAAACACAGTCATCCCGAAAGAACATTTTTTGCCCAAACTCTCTAATATCTCTATATTAAACCTTTATATGTTCAAAACTTTAAAAACATATTTACGGTTCAATTGTTCGTAAATACTTAGATATAACATATATTCAAGTTTATGAATAATAATGCTTTAAATCTAAACGCTTATGCGAATCCCAACTCTTAACCTATGCGGATAAATGTTTAGTCTTTAAAGTATGAACAAATCGTCACCCTCAACTAGACAGATACTCATGAACATGTTATTTGCAAAAACATACAACCATATATGAATTTTATTGTCTCGCGCAGCTTTCACACTAAGGATGAATCTAAGGATATAAATATGATATAAATAAAGGATATATAAAGCTGGGATTGCCATCAGGTCAACAAGCTATTTTTGATTAAGTTACAATATATTCGTTATATGAAGATAATCTCACAAGTTTATATGTTGATCAGGAATATTTTAAGCAATAGCAATAAGTTTCAAAATTTATTTAACTAGAGTTTATCTAATCTGCTGTTGTGTATACATTGCTGATATGTTATTTTAACTTTTCTTTTAAAAATTAATTCAAACATCCACCAAACGAACTTTTCTATTGTGTTATCATCAAAAATACATATAACATGATTGTTTAACGGTCTTGGTTACTTTCTCTATGAACAAACCTTTAATTTGAGTATGGTTTTGAATAAGTTATAGCATGTCAAAGCACCATATGTTAATGTAATTAAGCATTAAAAATAAACCAATGCATAAATCCCTTTATTGATTGTCTCGTGACGTTACAATGATTGACGTTACAATTATATAGATGCGATTAACACATTCATTTTGACATTGATATGAATTACATATCAGTTACATGTATAATATATAATTGTATTTAAATGTATTAAAGAAAAGTTATATAAACATGTGAGGTTTCAGAAAATATTTCACGCTGGTTTAGAGATTTGCAATCGATTAATATAGCTCAGTTCACTTGATATGAGATCTTTGTATAAAGATAAAACATTCATATGACACGAAATGAAATGATAGCTAATATTAGCCCCTAAATAATAAACTGTATTATTTTGATCCTCGTGCAAACAATTGTATTTTATCAAATATATGCAAATGAAACATGTCAACGATGCCTTCCATTGTAGATTGTCAGAACATATTTTTATTCTCATTTTGCTATTTCAACAGCAACTGAATCGTTATTTCCGGAGGTTTTGTCTTTTGCCTCTATATGCAACTCGGTGCTTCCCACTGTGATATGAATGGTTACACATCTCTGCCTCAATTTGTATACGTTCGGAGTCTGAAGCAGGATTGTAACAAGCTTAGTTATCCCGTCCTCATCGTCATACTGTATTGGTTTTTTTGCCTTGTCTGGAGAAGTAAATAAAGGTAAACTAGTCACCTTTGTACTCCTTGTTATACAATACTCTCTTTCGATACTTTGCCCCATCTGTACCTCTTGGCCAACTTCAAGTAGGGTATCGAAGACATCGTTACACATGATTTTTCCAGCACCATTAATAAAGCGCTTTTTTGGATTGTGGATGCCATCTATAAAGGGTTCTGTAGTTCCAAGTCCATATGTCCTTCGTGCTATCCTCGTGATCACTTGATCCTGATAATGACCGTAAAGTACAGCTCCTTTTATAACAGCGAGCTGTGTCTCCTGTGGAACGAGGACTTTGCAACATTCATTTTCAAACTGTTCCTTAACAACTTTTTGCAGAAAAGTGCTCTCGGAGAATCCCCCAACCATAAGAATATACTTTAAATTAGAAATGTCTGTCTTATTCAGGACATCTTTCACACTATCCACTATTGCAGAGACGATTGGTTTGAAGAGGGGCAGTATCGCGCTATGGTTTAAAATTATGCTTCCGGCTACAAACCGAATACCCTTTTCGGGCAAATCAAACGCACGTTTTAATGTTATTCCTAATGTATCCATACATCTCTGAGCCATTTCAAACGGTAAAATGACTTTCATTCGACAATCACCGTCATCGTTTGCCAATTTCTTTGCTCTTTCAAAGTGCATCATCAGTTCGAACCATTGTTGTGGGCATTCACGTTCAAAATTATTGATAAAATCATGTCCAAGTATATCTCCCAGGAGCGCGACAAAAGCTTTTGTAACAGCATTCCCACCTAAATTCCCACCATTAACCGCATGCAGCTCTTTCACTTTGTAATCTACTACAACCTGATGAATGACCATGTCATTTGTCCCACCTAAAAATGAAGAATCAATTATTGGTTACCGTTCCATAATGCGTTCACCATACCTGTTTAGTCTTATGTTTACATAATTTATATATGTAAATGTAATTGTAATGTAATTGTTATATAATAATCGATAAGTAATTACCTCCACAATCTAACACTAAGTATTTGGTTCCACTTGGAAACGAAATATCCTTGTTTTCAGCAAAATGTGCCAAGTTCAATTGCCGGCAATAGAAAGATGCGGCTTCCGGTTCTAATGCAATAACCAGTTGCTTTGAGCTTTTGTCGGGAATGTATCCAGCCTAGTTAAAGGAATCACATAAAGTCGATAATGAATATGTTGAAATTGGGACTTTTAAGCGTCTTGGACATTAAATGAGATATGTGATTTACTCATACAATACATTACTCTTTTGTGTTCTTATTAGACTTGTCGAACAAGATAACATGTTTGAAACGAAAAAAAAAACGATGTAGTAATTTAAACCAACTTCATTTTTGATTTTATCAAGCTCCATCAATATTCTGGTTAGCATCAAATAAAACAATTTTATGATAGCTTTTGTTTTATAAGCCTACCTTGAAAGCGGCTTCTCGCATAAAGAACTTTGCTTCATCGGACCAAATGGCCGGAACTGTAATCACCCATCGGATCATTGTGGGGTCGATTGCACTTAAATGAAATTGACATTTGATGTTGGTCAAAATAAATATAAGCTTTGACATTAGATAAGATAAACCAAAAGCTGAGTCTGTTTAATAGAATTATGAGATTGCCGATGCATTTTGAGGTAATGAATCAGCATTAAATCTAACGTCATTTTGACGGTATGAGCAACGCTATTCAATACCCCATCCGGTAAGGTACGTCCAAATGCCGTCCTAATAACTTCATTTATCCCGTTTATGTATTTTGTACATGTCTTACCGAGAGAGATGTTGTTGAATGGTAAAGGCAGTATTTTACTTAGCTTTTACTTAGCATTTGAATAGCAAGTAAATGAAATTCGCAGATGCGAAGTGCAATCATAACAAATATTTTAATGTAGAACTTACTCAGGTAATTGCTTCGACAGTTCTGTCACTAGGTGTTCCTTCATGAATCTGAGAGCATGGGCAAATATTTCGATTGCAGGAGCTTTGTTTTGACAAACTGATGTAATTGTTGATGCAATCGACAAATCCTGAAAATAGTGTGGATTTAGGTTGTGAGACATACACTCCTTTAGGGTTCGAATTAAAATATTCCATAGTTAAGATTTCATATAAACACACTGTGACACATAATCGATACTCGTCGTGTCCAGCACCTCACTTCGCTTTGAAGCCAATTATTGTAACTTTATGATTTAATTATATATGACATCTTTATTGTGACTCAATTATTTGATAAAGCTATAACAAAGTAGCTGTGTATATTCTGCCTTCATATTGACCTTTTTCTAGATCAAATCAAAGATTGAACATTTAACTGGGATCTTATTCCATAAGTTACCGAGAAAAACTAATTAAAATTATGAAACATAATATTCAACTATAGGAAAGAAAACGATTGCAGATAATTGTGTTTTTTAAGGAGCACACCATCTATCTAGAATTGTTATTTTTATGACATTCATAGACTTAAAAACACGAAAATCAAAAGACGACGATGTATTTTATCATTTAAAGTAAGTAAAAAGTTTTTTTTTAATCGGATACACTCTTAGAATGTAAGTATGAAGTAAAAGAAAACTTCAGCTATACAAATAAAAAAACAAAGATCCTTAATTAAATGGAATTCGTGTTCAGGCCTAGAAATCTAGTAGATTCCAGATCTAACTCAAAGAAAACCCTTATATACAGCTTCACACAAAACGATATTCTAGGGGTCTAGCCAAATTGGACGTGTTTTATACTTTTTTTTTCTGAAAGTGTGTTCAATGTTTGTCTTTAGGAATTCTCTGAGGCTCTTGAAAACGTAACTTATGTTTTTTTTTGCTTAAATATTGAATTTTAGAAAATCCATATTTTGTTAGAAAAAATGGCTCTAAAAGATTTTTGATGTGGCCACGTCCTTGTCAATTTATTCTTGGATTCACTTCTTTTAAAATTGATCTAAAATCAAAGCAACATCTAGCGAAGTAATGATTATTTATTTTTTTCGATATATATATACATATTCTACAAATACGCACTGGAATTTAGAAACCTCAAATAAACTTACGTGTAATATGTATCATACTAAAGTCTACCTATAGAGTTTATCTATATGAATAATGACACGTCCCTTAAAAGAATAGAATTCTATCATAGCGCCCAAGGTGTTAAACCTAAATTATACTTCTTTATTCCACTGTACAACTGAGGGTGTACTTGAACGACTGTATTTGGCCACCATCGTTTGAACTTATCACAATGGCATTACATACATTTTTCATGGGATTATGCTGACTTTCTAATTAAAATCATATTTCGATAGCTAACAATGTTTAGGGCATGATAGGCGGGCCATAGACCTACAATTTCAAAAAATAAAAGTAAAGAAAATTGCAAATTTCATATGACAAATAAGCATCTAAACTTACCCACCGCAGAAATAGTGTTTGAACTTATCGCAATCTGTTCTATATTCAATTTATTGCCGAAAATGTATATGCTTCAATTTATATATAGTATATTTCGAAAGTTTACCTTATTTGTATAAAGCATCATTTTAAAGTCCTTGAAAAGCTTCTTTCTGCCCTCGGAAGACTCATTTGCCTGTGATTCTATATATCTTTCCTCAGCTTCATAGCCAAATGCTTCAAATTCATCGGATTCATTTAACAGTACACAGGTCGGTGCTTTGTATGACTGAATAAGAAAAAGTTAAAAAGAGCGACAAATCATAATCAAATCAATACATAATTCTAGTTGAGTTAAGCATGATTTTTAACGCATTATAAACTTATTTTAAATGTATATCAATTTTCATTTCTAGTCTAACGTGAGACACCATTCAAACAACTTTTTCATAAACTGGGAAAATAACTTATCATTCTTACAGTAAATCCTTGTGAACTTCCCCAGTTTTTGTTGATTTTGACATCGCTTTCAGATCCAGTAAACGAGAATGCATATCCGCTGTATGTAGTGCCAAAATCGACTCCGGCAACCATTACATATTTTCCACAATCTGCCATGGCTGAATCTTGAATTACCTGTTGTCTACCTTATAATTGATACAATTAAGAAACCGAATAATTGATTAAAATCATATAAAACATGAACAAAAATGTATACATGTAACTATTACATTATTAATACAAATGTAGCATGGATATGATATAATAGTGTGCTCAAAGTTACCAAAAAATGTGTACGTACCTTTCTTAGTCCAGAATATAACTAAATAAATGACGAGATATTAGTTGTGTAAAAATCCAAATAAATCCAGGAATGTTTTCTTACATCATCAATGCACTCAATAAATTGAATAAGTGAATGATCAAGATTGCTTATTTCATATACTAAAGTTAAACAACGCTATCCATTTACTAAAAATAGAAATCCTTTGCTTTCTTTTTTGGCCGGGCATTGTTATTATGGATCACGTTATGATCGATCTGGGCCATAGAGGGCCCTTTAATTTTATTATCATTTCGGTTTCGTATGACATTGATTATGGGCAATCATACTTGATGATTTCATTCTATCCAATAATAGGAGGCATTATAATTAATACAATATGTCGCGCAGTATATCTATTTGGTTTAATTAATCATTAAAACTGGCCGTAATAATATCAAAATATGATCGTCAGTACCTTTATATTTGCGTTGCTCAGATCATTCAGAAACGTTTTGAAAATTTAACACTGTTTGGCTTAATAACATATCTAGATTTCATAACATTTTCAGATACATATATATGAAAAGGAACAGTTTTTCTCTATACATATATATGACAATGAACAGCTTTCTCTTATTTAAGGTTTATAGTCTATTTAGATTGATTTTTATATAAACGCATCCCGAATCTCAAGTCTACTTGATGTTGCTATTCAGCTTCATCGCTTACCACCAAGCTAAGAATAAACACAAGGTAGACAATATAGTCCCTTAAACAATGTGATAAATATGCGTGTGCTATATATGATACCGTCAAAATGTGTAATCCGCGAATGTCAACAATGCCTGATTTTTTTTAGTCAATGTCGACAAACGCTGGTTCATTCAGCGTATGTCGGCATTGTATGGATTTTATCAGGCAATGTTGACATACGCTGAAAAAAGGCTAAAAAAATTACACAGATTGACTAAAATGGTTGTCGGAGATTAACCTCTCGGTAACATGATGCGAGTCATACGACGGATTTCAAATAAATCCATGGTTTTCAATGGATGCGGTTTCGACATTAAATCTATGTAAAGAGTATTCGTGCGCAAATGCAGAAACCCTCGTTTAAGCCAAATGCACATTAAGTTAACAATATTACGAACTTCCAATTGAAGGGTTCCGTGCAACAATGTGTTAAGTCGACTTAACATGTTTCGCTAAAATGTATTGCAAAGTGTCACGTGATAATAAATCCATGTTTTATACTTAATTGATGCTTCGAAATCAATGCGGTCATTATTATATCGTCGTTTGGCCACTTGCCAATCCTTATATAAATGACCAATTTTAAAACATTCAAAGCCTTTTTTTCTCAAAACGTCGATTTCAGACTTAACACATTGTTGCACGGAGCCCTTCAATTGTGAACACGAACTGGGACTGCGATCACAAAATGCTTGCGATTAAAACAAATGTCCCGACATCAAAATCACAAAATAGAATTCTCCCGGTAATCGGGAGGACCTTAATCCTAATTAATCGGCTTTTGATATTTTTGATCACACTAGCACAATACATATTCCCTTGTTGTATATCCTTTCCATATAATGGCTAGCAATACGAGGCGAATGGTTGTAAAGAACAAAGGAAACAAAACTATTAAATCAATAAATCGAGAACTACAGTGCAAAAATTTTATTCAGTGAATAAATTTAAATATAACATTAAGGAAAAGTATTTACCAATAAAATCTAAACAAATACAGATTTATTTCATACACATTCTACGCAAAATGTTAATTAGAAACATTTAAAGATTGACAGTTTAATTCGTATAAGCAAGCCCTTTCGATATTGATGTCTATATATTTCGTTATTCTATTCTAAGTTATTTCATAATAAAACCTAAGCCAAATCCTTGAGATAAGGATTACTTTAAATAACCTTTATGTTTGCAATGGTCCGATGTTGATAAAGACTTTGATGCCGTTTTGATGCAATATGATTATGTGGCATTTCATTTAATACAGTAGTTTCTCGTTATTTTGTGTAAAAGACCTCAATTTATATTCGACATCACCTAATACTTTTTGGATTTTCAATTTGTCATTATTGAATTGATTTGGTAGTTAAGGTTCAAAAAGGCCTATCCTTTTATTCTATTTTTATATAGAATACAACTTATAAAATTTGATTATGCATGCAGTTATAATATATCTAAAAGACACAAACCAACCAATACAATATAAATATACGCCTAGAAAACTAACTACACATTTCTCACACATTATTAAGCATTTGATTGTTAAGCACTTTTGAATAAAATTAATCTCAAAATAATCTCAGTCTAATACATCAGCAGAATAATAATAAAGTGACAAAATATAATTTTTAAAAAGATAAAGCTTCATAAAATTTACAACATAAATATGAATAAGAAAAGACATTACATATACTTCAAGATAACCGTTATAGGAATTTTTTTTAACCAGAAGTAATTCAATATGTTCTGTGTTTATTTATTTTGGAAATAGAGTCTACACTGAAATCTAGGCTCAAATAGTCAGGGTCGGTATAACGTTTTGACTCAATATAAAAGGTTGAAAAACAACTTATTGTACTTTCATACTTACAAAACATAATTAGTACGCAGTATCGCTATTTATGTGATATACAATCGCAAAATTAAATGACGATACATTCCTATGAAAACTTTTTTTTCAAACTAATCGATTTTGGAAGACATAAATACTTGTATTTCCCATGTTGTAGCAAATAATACTTTCAAACTAAAACTTCATATAGCAGACAGATAAAAATAAAATAATATCAAAGAGTAGGGCATACGCTTATAGGTGTTTTTGTGATATCTAAAGATTCATCGAGGACTCATTTTCGCTTCGTATTTACTCTTATACATGTATACAAAAAAAAAACAGTAATACAAGAGTATTTTATACATTAAAGTATTAAGATAAAATCTCTTATGGCTAAGATATATATCAGATTTAATATACAACTTTGGAATTTCCGCTCCCTTCTTTTGCCATCTAGCACGTTGTCGCACAATTTTAAATTTATAAACCTTTACGATTTCAAAATTGTTCGGTTTAACCGATTTTCGGTTTATCAGATAATATTAATAAATAATATATAGAGCCTAGTATCGCAAAATTCGTTCGGTTTAAGCAATAATTCGGTTTATCCGTGTTCGGTTTAACGAGGTTTCACTGTATCACGAAAATCCTCGTATGATTGATCAATTGAAAATGTGGAAAATATATTTGAAAACATAATCATTGAAATCTATTTAAAGCGTACGCCCTTATAACTGACTAGCATTTGGTGCATTAACGAAACATTTGAATCAATAAAATAAAATCATATATGTACACATAGAAGCTAAATATATTCAATACTGTAAATTCTCTATATAACGAATACTTCTGAGTAAAATATCAATGCTGTTGGAAATAATGAGATTCTTTGGCTACGAATTTTAATACTTTTTTTGTTAACAGTCGTAATGCTGCACTGAAAGGTAAGGAAAATAAATATGTTAGATTTGTATCTAAAACTACTGTATTAGGATAACATAAATTTTATTTTCACTGGGAAATCTTTGTAAAAGAAATATGTTGATCTGGTTTGATTATTATGAACAAAAAAAGGGCAAAACAAACCTAAGACAAAGAAGGTCACTTAAGCCTATGCCATTGTAAAATATGTTTGCCATTACTTTAAATATATGCATAATTCGGCGTTTTAGCACTTTTTTTTCTGTTTAATCATTTACATTGATTTGTTTCGTATTCAGAGATTTCGAAAATGGGTCAACAGAGTATTGACACCATATTTTACAAATGTAATATTATGTAAATGTCATATAATCTAACTTTTGATCATCAACAACTTAAAGGCAAAACAAAATAACAAAGTACAGCGTGATCAAGCTCCATAATTATGACAAATACATGTACATTTTTTTCTAAATTAAAGATCTAATAAGCGTCAAAGTCTATGACGCGTTGCATAGTTGGTAAAAAAGGAAAAGCGGCAACTAAGAATAACACACTACACATGCCTTAAAGTGTTTACATTTTCATTTTTTTTTGCTTCATATAAATAATATGTAGGTCTTTGATATTTTTAATAACATTCACTTATACACTTTATGTGTACAAAATACTTGGCTTTCATAATCATCATCATCAAAAAATAGGTTTAAACGTATACTTAATTGACCTTTCTTCTTAACCAACAAAGATTATCCATTGACCAAAGATATTCAGTAACATGATGAGTAGCTACACAATCAAAAACGTTTAATTTTATAAACTTGTAAAAAAACTGTAATTTAATTCAGACTTAGTACCGATTCCTCTGAAACTCTCTTTATCAGCCGATCCTCTAAATCTATTTTCCATATCGCGTCTCTTATAAGATATTGGTTTAAACATATATTGAAATTCAAACTTTTTCCAAGCGAATGATTCTCTGTAATCATTTTCAATATAGTGCTCGTTTTCCTTCACATTGAATCGACTGCGAATATTCTCATCTTCTTGCCTTGATATTCCGTTATAATCTGAGTACACAATGACGTTTGTTCTTTTTTATTAGATACCGATTCCGCTCACACTCTCATTGGGTGGACGACTCCCTAAATTCAAATTTCAAATCGCGTTTTTTAGAAGGAATTGGTTTAGACATACGCTGAAATTCGAACATTTTTCTAAGCGGATGATTCTCTATATTCATTTTCCATATCATGCCTCTTTTCCAAACTGAACCCATTGCGCATATTCCCTTCTTCCGGTCTGCGCATGCGTCGCTTCTTTTTCTTCTTTCCGGTTCCGTTTGAGACAGGAAGTGGTTCTAGGATTCTACTTCCGGTGGCTGTATAAGCGGGAATTTCTTCGTAGATGCCGTCGGGAACGTTGGCGTATTGACTGTAAGAAAAGTTTTAATATATAGATTTTAAACAAAATATATTGTTGTCGAAAGATCCATATAACTAATAGGTTAATAAGTATTGTGTTTTTTCATTGATTCTTTTTAATGAAAGTTCCTGTCTTGGCAACCTTATTGTTCAGAAGTTCTAGCTGTGTTTGGTGACTGTTTCAAGCCTCATACCATTTTTTTACACCCATTATATGCAACGAGTTGGAGCACTTATTGTTATGTACTTTTGCATTTTTTTAAATGATGTTTTTTTTCTTCTTTGAATTTGTTCAATGGGTAAGCGGGTTATTTGATAAAAGTACCTGTACTGGTCTCCATTGGCATACTGGTTCTCACAGCGCATTTCGAATCGCTGGTTGTCGTTTGGTGCATAGCCACTTCCGCCCTGGTCGCCGGGAACCGAAATGCGCGGAAGGGGACGAGGTGATGTTATGGAAGAATGGATTGGGCGAACCTAGAGCGAACGAAAATTCAAACGATTTTGAATGTCGGTCAAATATATAAATACAGGTGGCATATTTGGAATATGGAGGATTCCCGATAGCGGTAACACATGTGATAATGGATATTGAAGGCAGCATAGGCGGGTAAAACTGGCTGTTGAATATACATTAATAGAGTTGTCGTCATAGGGCAATGAAAAAAAGGGAACTTATAAAATTTGTATATATTCTCTACCTTAATCTTATAATAATCTTCCATTACGAGTACCCCTGAAATTCTCCAATTGAATTTGTCTTCGATTTCACACTCTTTCTACAACATGCGAGGTGTGACATAATCCTTTCGTGGCGTCGTCGTGTCCCTCCTCCCCGAAGTCGGACCACCAGCCACCCGCGTTTGGTTTTGGCTGCACAGCTCTTTGCGATCTCTCGTTTCTTTATTTGGCTATATCTTTCGTTTTACCATTTTCCTTATTAATAAAGACACTGTTGTTTCTTAACTCGTCCTTTCCATATTTATATATCTTTCAAAGCCTTTCTTGACCCCCATAGATTCACTTTAACAGATGACATCAAACTTAACCCTTCCCCTCCCTCACACCCAAACTTAATTTACCTCTAACATTCGCGGTGTCACATAATCCTTCCTTGGTGTCGTCATCTCTCTCCTTCCCGAAGGCGGACCAGTCATCATTGTTTGGTTTTGGCTGCACAGCTCTTGGCGGAATCGCGCCAGGGTTTGTGGCGAGACGTTGGGTGGTGGGTGGTTTGGTGGAGGCGGGCGGGGCAGCGTGCGGGCGTGGGTGGCGTGGTGG
>LQRL01176827.1:1441-15645 GCA_001703475.1 Hydroides elegans
CAGATAAAATAATGTATGTGTTCAAAATGCATAAAATGCCGTAGAACTATCAATTTCTACGAAACAAGTGTTGAAGGACTCCTTAAAAACCTAAGTTGATAGAATATTTCATTCAAATAAAGTTTACAAAATTGCAGAATACTCTTGTCAACGTGGAGTTTACAGAAGTATCGGAATAAGGTACGGGATTTTTCGCTTTGCTTCATTTGTATTGCAATGGATATTTTGTATACTTTTGTTATGTAAATTCTTCATTCATTGGCGAGATCTTCGATATCGTCATAGTATAGCATTGGCATTTTAAGTTTGGCAGGTTCAAATGCATAACTTTTTATTTTGGCATCGAGTCTGAGTTATTTCTTCATTTTCTAAAAAAAAAATATGTTAGAATTCTTAATAGTCTCGACAATGAAAATCTCATTAAAACATTTAGGCATGTTTTCATTTCTTCTTTTTATTGTTAACACATTTGTATTTACACATTCACATTTGCCAATTGTATTAAGATTCTATACATAAACCTAGCAAACTTGGTTTTTTTAGTAACATTAACATTTCAATAGCTAGTTGCGATTTTTTAAACAGTTTTATCAGCAAGATAAAACAGTGAATATAATATTCATATAAAATTCTATACATACACAACTGAGGATGTGAACCGTTAATCTATTGTAACCGATACCTTATACAACGACTCAATTACATTTTTATGCATCGAATAATCTTCGACAAAAACCTCGTATCTATGTTTTTATTTTCTTAGAATCATTTTGTTACGTATACATTCCATTACTGGAATTTCCAAAGACGCGTTTAGTATTATGTTCTGGGGGCGGATCGAGAAATTGAACCGGAGACGCCAATATAGAAAACATATAAATGCAAACACTCAAATGGTAGTTCCAATGTATTTTTTATATAATTATTCGCCATAACTTCATATATACCAATTGTTTAAAAACGAATATATTGATATACAAGTACCATACAGTTTGTAAATAATCACCACATTTGTAGTAAAATAAAACATTCATTTCCAAACACCCGGAATATTGCTGTTAGCATTTATTCAAACAAAATAAAAAAATATATACAATTGCATTAATAAAAGATAGCATGTGAGTGATTACAGATTACTAATCTTTACCTATTATCTCATTATCTGATTTCTCTCAGTTCATGAATTATTCGATCGAATCATTTGTTGATGTTAACTTGGTTTTAAAAACACCCTGAATAATAAAATATATATGCGTCTTTAACACAGCTATATTAGTGAATCAGTTAGATAAAAAGTCAATTTTCGTTGCAGCAGTGTGTCCACCGGGGAATGATTTCGCCTTTACATGTATCTCAGTTCCACCAAAGGTCATGGTGATTTCCAGTCGCCTATCCAGTCCGTTTCCTGGCCAATTCACATGGATATCACCCAGCTTCTCGCACCCATAGTCGTCGATATATTTCACATCATGCTTTGTCGAGCTGTAGATTTCCACATTGGCACCTTGCTGGTTGGCTCGGGCTGGGCTAAAGTTCACTGTCTTTGAAAAGTCCTGTTCCATTTCCTCGCCGGCTTTGATGTAGATTTCAAATAGATCTCTGCATTTGACTCGGCCTTCTATCTCAATTCTCTTCTCTCGCTTGTGTTCGCTTGGGTCGAAGTCGGACATATGCTCGATGCCGTATGATAATTTTGCGCGTCGGCTAGCAATGGTTCCGGGTTCGTGACCAAACGCTACTGCTCCTTTCATCACCGCCAAGCTTGACTCATCCGGCACCAAAACCGTGATGTTATCAAAAGCCCGGAATATGGCGCTCTGGACCATCTCCGACTCGCTGAAACCACCCACCAGGAAGAAATACTCGATACCTCGTAGATCGGGCCTTCGCATCAGATCACGGATGTGATCCACAATGCCGCTAACAACGGGTTTGAACAGCTCCCTCGCGAGATCGGCGCTGATTTGGATTTTACCGTTGGAGAACTTCACGCCTTTTACGCCGCATCGCGACACCGCTTTGCCGACATCCTGTCCTCCGTTGCTCTCGCTATACGCTGACGCGAAACCCCAAAGGACCTCAATATTAGTCGAAGCAGATCGATCCGTGGAAACGGCCTTCTTCTTGCTTTCAAAATCGCATACCATCTGTAGCCAGAGCGACGCGTGCTTGGACTTAAAGTCGCGAATGAAGCGATCGCCGAAGATTTTCTCCATCAACTTGACGAATTCTTCGTCGACACGTGTTCCGCCTAAAGCGCCACCTGTCGCGTAGTGGAGTTCCTTCACTGTTTTGTCGCGCTGGATCTCGTGCGCGGTTACGTCAAGGGTGCCGCCTGAAAAAAATGAATCAATAATGATTAAAATGTGATTGGATACTCAGTATTGGGTTGTAATTTTAATTATATTGTAGAAATAAGGCATGTAGTTCCGGATGTAGTGCCAGTATGATTTACAACTCAAAGCATATTAGTTTTTAAAGGCAAGAAATGAAGATAACCGAGTAATAAGAATATTAGAAAATATTTTTCAACATTTTGATTATTGGTTTGACCGAGTTCTTTATCTGACTTTATCACTTTATCACTATCATTTGACAATTTTCAAAAATGGATCATAATGGATCATGATTACAGCTGTAAACTATCATGGGACAATAAACAGTCACTTGCAACGTCTTATGATACAATGTTTTTATTAAAATTGGGACTCTTCTATTGTCAAAGCATAAACAGTCAAATCCTAAAATATTCCACTCACCACCGGCGTCGATGACAAGGTACTTGACGCCCGCATTAAACGTCAGATTCGTCTTTCGCGACTTCTCCACAAACTGGTTGATCTCGATGCTGCGACAGTAGAGCGATGCCGCCTCGGGCTCCAAGGCGATCAGGAGCTGGCCCGAGTTCACGTCGTCAATAAGGCCCGCCTATTAAGGATAAACAGTACTTTAGAACCGTGCTTATTTAAAGTTACAGTTTAATAACCAGGTGCGATTTAGAGCGAGGCCGCCTCCGGCTACAGAGCGATAAGCAGTTACTCAATTTCACGTCGTCGATATGGCCCGCCACAGAGTGGTACAGTTTGCATTCTATTATGATACTTTCATTGAAAATAATTCTTATTGACGCAATTACGTCGTTGCCCTCTGTAACTTTTATCGTCCTAAATGTAATTTATTTGAAAAGTTAAATATATACAAATATAAAACACAATTGTATGCGATCATCAAATCTCATTTCTATTTGATATTCAATAATTCTGGTTTCGATTCTTTTGAAGAAGACTACATGTATATCGGGACAAGATCGATCACAATATGTCGACGTAAAATGCTTTGCGCTAGGCATTTGATTATCTTTATTTTTATGTTGTTTGATACTAAGTGCATGCATTAAGTCGTTCAAGTGTAAAGCTATTGAATACATTTCATATAATCGTTTTATTAATACAATAGTCTCTACTCATCTATGTCAATCTTGAATAATACGAGTTAGTCAAGTAAAGATATTTGTAAATATACATCTTTCCTAAAAAGGAAGTTAATTTCTGCATAGAATGATATATGTCTATATGCAATGTACGTAGAGTCTCTAAAACATATAGTAGTCTCGTTCGAAATTTCGCCAGTCTGGACAATGATATTTGCATTGGGCACAAAATATCTCATGAATAAAGCCAAATTTATGCTTTCTTTTATATTCATCATATATCTTGATATATATAGAATAAGTATGTAGACTTTCATTGTGCTGGATTGACAATTAATCATAATAAATGGATCATAATAAACATAAATGACGATGGACCATGTTCGAAATTTCGCCACCCTATGTATTTTTTACATAGTTCATTCACATAAACCCTCAAAAATAATCGTATAATGACATGATAATGTACAAAATCCTATATGAATATAAATATAATCCTTTTTCGTGTCACATACTTTACACGTCCCCTCTATTTTCTTTCTTTGGCTCAGTAATGTGTATAAGGGTCATCGAAAAGTTTCGAATAGTGATTGTTATATGTATTTTAGAAGGCAATACACCTGAACAACTTCATTATAGTGCTGTCAGATATAAGTAGTCTATGCAATGGTGGCTTTTATAAGATAATATCTCAAGCAATGAGTAATATTACGCGTAATGGAGACTTGTGTATTTTAAATAATTTTTAAATACACTAAACCAATGAAATTAAACGCATTTGCTCTAATCAAATAGTTTGTTTAGAGATTCTACATATTTAAACAATCTCCTTATGTGTATTTAAGGTGATTCAAACTGTAAATATATATAAGCTATATTAAAATATCCCATTTGTCTGTAAAGAGGTAAACGATTATGGTAACCACCAACACCTTCCTCAAAACATCGAAAAAAGCATATCTGAATCATGCCAAACAAATTATAATGTATTTTAGATTTATAAAAATTCTTATCACCATGCTCAAACTAGAATGAAACATATTTATAATGGTTGAAATACGTAAAAACTCAGGGGTGGCGAAATTTCGAAAATGGATTCCGGCAAATTTTTCCAATAAAAATCAAATTTTCTCAAAAACTATGTACAACTATACATTTGGGCACAAATAATATAAAAGATGAATAATAGAGATATACAACCCCCAAATAAAGCATATTTTTCAATTTGATTTTCTATCCCAAATGCTATGATCAAATTGAAATCTATAGCTTTGCCATGGCGAAATTTCGAACGAGACCTCTATTTATATGAAAACCTTTCATGATGTTCATTATGGAATTAATCTGATGATAATCAATCATAAGCATTAACCCGCTAAAATCCTTTCCAACTTATCTAAACAAATCTAAGCGAGCCAGTTTGGCATAAATAAATCATAGTAGTATTCGTTTTATATCAAATTGGTTTTCAAAGCTAACCAAATCATTGTTTTACCTAACTTTACTTTAAAAACAACTCCGCTATATTTTTCAATTAGACAAAGTGATACGCAAATTCGCTCTCGGCTTACTTGTTTTGCAGCCTCGCGCATGAATTGCTTGGACGGATCACTCCAGATGGCTGGGACGGTCAGGACCCAGCGGATGTACTCCAGCTTCGAACCACCCTTCTCGCTAAAACATGAACATAAGTGGGATATGTAAATAAGAAAACATTAACAACCACAGGACTATATTCCATCACTTTACTTGCCTAACGGAAATCACATCTTTTGGAAACTATTTGGAAATATAGCAATGTACTCTATGCCATCCAAAGAAAAGTACTTCTAGTACCGATATTCTAGTACGGCTCGAAAAAAAGTTGGCTCAACCAAGCCCTCTTCGGGGTTTTCATCGAAATATTTACCTTTCCGGAAGAGCACTGACGGCCTCCAGCAGATGGTCCTTGAGATACTTGAGTGCCATGGCGAAGATGGTCATCGCCGACATTTCGCGCTTCCCGTCCGAGGCAGGGATCATGGTTTGGCGACTCAGGTTCTGGAATAAAAAAATATATGTTTTTTATTAATAATTATAAATGTTTCGTTTACAACTTGATATATTTTCATGAATGATTTGCAGGTATTAAAGCCACCATCGTGTTACCTGTCATCAATCTTTGAATTGCCGAGTATGGCATATATTTTGTTTTCATCGCAAATATATGAAACTTCGTATTATCGAGTCATCATAAATTATGTGCGAGAACACTATGGAAACAAATATTTCTAAATCTTCATGTTATCGTTGCCAATATTATAACGAATTTTGTTAATAAAGCCCACTCACTTTATTGTTATGCAGCTTCATTTTGAACCGATCGAAGTACATGTGATCCTCATCGCTCTCCTCTACTAGGTTGGCGTACTTTGACTGCGCCTGGTAGCCGAAGGCCACGAACTGCTTTCGGCCGTCCACGAGCACGCAGGTGGGCGTCTTGTAGGAGCCGAAGCCCAGGTTGGCGCCCCAGTTCTTGTTCATGCGCACGTCTTCGGGGTCGTTCTGTTGAAAGGTAGTATCGTCATGATTAAGAGGAGGATATTTTGTTTCGTTATTGGAGTGAGCGGATACAAAATAAGATTAAAGATTTATATTTGTAACTTACATGCACTACATAATAAGCAGGTGAGACGATTACCAACAATTATAACAATTACTGTAATAGGTCTGACTTTTGATAGTAATACATTGTTAACTCAGGTATGAAACATAGAACAATGAATTGAAAGCAATGTGGCGTATATTAAAGTCCAATCTATCAATTGTTATCGCATATCAATACCTTGAACGAGAACGCATATCCGCTGAAAGTAGTTCCGAAATCAATGGCGGCGACCATCACATAATCACTGCGCAGTTCGCGGTTGGCGCCAATGCTACTTCCGCCTCCGCTTGCACTCGATGAACTCGAGTCTTGGCGGGAAGAGCGCTGCTCCATCTGCTCCATCATGTGCAGCATTTGGAGGAGCCGCAGTGTCTCCGATAACTCGGCCATCCTGTTATGAAATTTTAGAGAGGATATTCTATGTAGAGCATTTTGAAAAAATCAATGATAAGCTGCTAATATGTGCAGCATTTCGAAAATCCGCAATGTCTCCTATAACTCGGCCATCCGTCATGATAAAATATATGAGTTAAGATATTCTAGTTAAAATATAGGGAATAACAATTTAATTTAGGAATAAGAATAGGAAATAAAGCATCGGGAGAAGCCGGTGCGTCTCCGATAACCCGGCCTTCCTGGTTAATAATGTACCCAAACACCTCGTGGGTAGCTCTTCTATATACATGTATGTAGACCTATATAGAAGAGCATCCCATGAGGTGTTCCTTAAAAAAATGATATCAATAATAAGCTTGGGACACAAGTGGGCAGAATATGTAAGATGTTATTGCCTATCTGCCATGGTGCAGTGATTTCGAATATCAATAACAGTATGCGCCCGAAAAGCGTCAAAGTGACATTACTTCCTTGCGACGTTGTCTCGTCGATGCTTTTAGTTAAATGTATGCATGATAGAGCAAAATGTTGGGGTTAATTAATGGAATAAGATAGACAATAGCATAAAATGAGAAACCATAATTTACAATAATTATGCGTGATGAACTGAAGGAAAGAAATAATATGATAATCAAAATCGAAGCTTTACATACTTGTTAACGCACACTTTTATCAGTATACGAGGGCACTCAACGGTTTATTCGGGTAAATGTCTATTCTTTTTACATGGTTTGCTTGCTGGCAAAACACCCGAACAGAATAAACATGAACAATAATTCATAAAGTTTCCTTGCACATTTTTCAGGATAAACATATAAAGGAGTTTTCCTTTTTTGGAATAAAAATCACCCGAATAAAGATATGAAAAATCCGTATAATGCGCACCAGCTTTCACGTATGAAATCACTATTAAAATTATGAAATTATAAATTTTTAACTATGTATTTGAATTTCACTGCTTTTGGTAATTGTTATTCACAAAAATTGGCGCGAGAAGTGTCGTCATTCACGCCATCTTAATTCTGGTTGCAAAAAAAAAGTTTTTAATTCTTAATTCTGGTAGGAATCTTAATTCTTGTAAAATAGTCTTTATTGTGGTATAAGAAATGTTAATTCTTGTAGAACATTTTTTTATCTAAAACATAAGGTTTATTCTTGTAGGAAAGCCTCTAAAAAGTTCCTTGCAACATCAAACAATGTGTAACTTGCTTCCAAAAACAGAATAAAGATTTTTATTTAAGAATTGATGATAGTTATTGTACAATGCTTTTGGATAGTTTCCTACATGATTTAGGCCACTTCTAATGGTTTTGGCCAAAAATCCGTTGAGTGCTCCTCAGTATAAGCTATCAACATCGGTGGGCGGCTTTCGTGATTACAGATGATATTGTAAGTATATGGCGACACTTAAACTATAAATGCAATAAAATCATACATCCGCATAAATCCACTTTTGTCCCTATGATAAACACAATTTATGTCTAAATATTATTTTGACGATTGAAGTCAACCGTTTCGTCTTATATATGCCTATTCAAATTCTGAGCCATCTCATTAATCATCCATTATCTCAGACAATGGCATAGATTACATATTAAACTCATTATAATCATTTATTTAAAAAGAGACTCACCTTTATTTGGTATCCTTATCTCTTGCTCGAAAACTCTATTTTTTCTTCAAGCATCAATATTAGTGTCCTCTGAAATCAAAATGTCTGCTCGTTTTTCCGTGTCGCTATAACCAAACTTTTTAATATATTTCCTTTTAACAGATAGGCCTCGTTTCACCAATGCGCATTAACAACGTATATTTAGAACGTTTAAAGCTTTCGTTTTCGAGCTACAGGTCCCTGACGATATTATAATATTAACGATTAGTCTGCCGGTATAGACGACATATCAAATTGTGGCCTATATTTAACCCGAAGTAGCTTTCGATTTAATACCTGGTGGAAGTCTTCATACAAGAGCCTTTATCTCGGTGACATGGTCTCTTACATAGGATCAGTCGGATGCAAGTGGGCTAGTTGTAGATTTTTATGACTTGTTGCGTTTAAATCGAGAAAATGGCAGCCGGTCAGGATATACCGACTTTTCAAAAGACATTATATGATCTTCATGGTGTTTTAAAAGATTTAAACTTGGGAGAATTAAAACATAAGCATAAAGATTTGCACCATGCATTAGTGCGATTTCAAGGAGCGTTTTCACATGAACAAGGTAGGATTTCCAACCAGAATCTAACCACCATTGGTTACACACCAGATGCAGAATTAGCCATTCGCACCGATATTCCAACCAGCAAGCCCCAACATGCAGCTATGGCTACTGCTGTACACGGTTGGCCTGAATTGCCTGATAATAATGCAAAGAAAGAAGACGATGAAAAACGTAAAAAGTTGCATGCTGTAAACAAGAAAATGGGAAAAGATGGAGGGCATGGGGAAGGCTCGGAAAATGCTATGCTGGAGCTTCAGTGGAAATATGAGCAGTTGAAAAAGGAAAATGAAGATCTGACGGAAAGGTAATATGACATGTTTAAAAATTAAGCAAAATGCGAAATTATATATAACATATTTATAAGTACATACATGTATACCGCGACGTAATAAAACACAATCAAACTTTTGTAAAGCATTAAACGACACCGTTTTCGATGTCACGTTCCTTAATATAGACTTCTATGGGTAGAACATGGCGTGTGGAATGGGTTATGTCACTATTTCGGAATGGTACGTATCAACCAACACTTTTCCAATTTTACATAACTATATTGTACCATTAAAACGTATCTTATCATTTAATTCTGTTCATACAGACTGGCAAAAGCTGAGTCACAAGCCGATTCAAGAACTGCCATGAAGAAGAAACTGGTGGGTTCACTCGACTCAGCTGGCTTGGAGCAATACCATGCCATGCTCCAGCAGCAGATACAGGCTCAACAGTTTCAACCAAAAAGAGACAAAGGGGTGGATTATGAGAAGATGCGGAAGGAGAATGAGAAGATGGCGCAGGAGATTGCAGAGCTCAAAGATCAGTAAGTATAACTGTATTGTTACTTTAAGACTCAATGTAATTTAAAAAAAACTCATTATATCCCACTTGACAAGACGGACGGGAATGATGACCTAATTTCGGCCTATATTGAAGTATTCCGGGCGTCCGTTTCCATATCGGCGTCACGTCTGAGTTGGGTATAAGAATGGCGTCATCGGACGCCGGGACGCAAATGGCGGCCAGAAATTAATATACCCCCAAACTAGGGTGTTCTCTCAACGTCGCGTCCGAATTCGACGTTATAGGGACGACCCTCGCCGAGTGGTATATAATTATAACAAGCCATATGCACCTAAACGATCGATGCGAAATAAACTAAAAATGTCAGAGTGCTTGCTTCATGCAAGGGCCGCATTGCTTTTCATAGCTGACACCTAAATAATTTATTTTGCTTGTATGTTTTTTTCTTGGCTTCATGCTAAGGTTATTGTTAATCGGTTCATTTAATCGTTATTCAGGATACTTCCTTATATCTGGTAATCGGTAATTTATGCAATGTAATATAGTTTACCTTCCTTTTAAACTGCATGTGGAATATACATTTAGAAACACCAATCAACTGCATGAATAAATACAATTTATCGTTTGATATGTTCACTCTCAGCAATATTACGTATTTTTATTGTTACAAAGTCATAGCAATGTATTTTTTATTAAACATATCGAAGCTGCAAGGTCAAAATGACTGTATCACATGTTAGAAGATAATCCTCTTCCTTCATATCGGCTAGGTAAAATATTTGTTGCATACGTACCTTTTTCGTATTTTTTGTCTAATGTTTTCCTTTCCGTAAACTCAAAACGGGCCTGGCAATTAAGCATCAAACAACCGTTTTTCGAGTTTTCCATTATTAATAAATTAAAGACAAGAGTGAAACACGTAAATATAACCACGCCCTAATGCGAATGTTTTCTTCTTTCAGTTTAGCCAACGCGCTCAGCACCAAGATCTCGGCTGACGAGAGAAACTTCGAGAACATCAACGAAAGTTGCCGACCATCCGTCATAAGAGGGGAATATACCACATTCTGTTCCAAACAGTGGCTAAGAGCGAAGAAAGAGCTAGATGCGACAAAGCACGCCTTGCTGGATGAGCAGATGAAGTGTGAGATTCTGGCAAAGATTCTTGAGGTAAATTGCCAAGGTAGAATCTACTTGTTTCAATGGGCATGCTTGCAACGCTTTCAAAATGCAAACTATATATATTAAGTGAAATGAATGTTGAATTTTTAACTGATTGTTATTAATATTATGTGAATAATGAAATAATAAATCTCTTACCTAAAATAAATGCATTTTCAGATTTGGATGCAAATAGTACATTTGCAATGGTTGAATATGGACTATTCTAACAATCGGTGCATTATAATCTGTGTTTATGAACTGTTCCCAAGAAAATTAAGCATTATATATGGCATGAACTTATCAATAGCATTGATTAACTGTAATTACGATCCCTATTTTTGAACATATTTTTCTTATTTCATTACCTGAACAAATGCAAAACAGGCGCGGATTTACCATGTAAATCATCCGGCGCACGCCCCCTGTTCGCCGTTATATGTAAGACAAAAAAAAATAAATTTGCGCCCCCCTGTTCAGCCTGATAATTTATACAGTTGCGCCCCCAGGTTCAATATTTTCTGGATCCCCGCCTGCAAAATATGTATGTTATAAACTTCAGTTTGAACAGAATAAAGTTGGTCTAATCTGATGAAGCTTACGAATTCAAGCAAAATTTCGAGTATTTTATCTAATCATATGATCACGTTTATGGATATTTGAAGGGGATTGGAAACGAAATTATGCTTAGGAATGCGAAGTGTTCATCCATTAGATGTTTTTTTTTATCAATGTATCTTTTATATTGTATTAATGTTTCAGAATATTTGGCTTGTTATTCATTTGATTTTATGTTTTAAGGTAAATTTCCTTAACTGTTATGAATGTATAACAGAAAATTTCAAATCCGTTCCTCTTTTCGTAAAATACATTTGCTCAAATCGCATCATATATAAATGAAATAATGAATAAGACTTTTTAACATATCACTAAGGTGGCGTCAAAGTCTGCAGTAGCCTGTGTAGAGAGCATGTTTGAAGGACTGAGAGTGTCGCCAGGGGAGACAATATCCATAGATACCGTTAGCCAGGCTGATGCTCAGAAGAATCCCGTAAGTGCATGACAGATTTAAAAATCAAACATATATTAATTTGTCGCCGAACATTCGCCGAGCTGGTTAAATAAATAAAACATGCAATATGTATTGGAGGCATGTGAATCTTGGTTTTCAGACTGTTCCAAATAGTTCCGAACATATAGTGATCGTATCGCGTTATCGTATCGCGCTAATTATGACACTTATACTTCAAAATAAGGCATCCGGAATCGAGGTTGTTAAATATTTAATATCATCGATCAAGCCTCTATCACCAAATCGGTATGGCTCAAATAAACCAGCCTTGAGAGAGCCACGTCTTTAGTAGAGATACTATTTATCTCCATCTTGCTTAACAGCGTTGATGCAAGAACATTGAGACTACAAAAGTGGACAATATATATCATATATCTTACAGGTTGCCATAGCAATGGGGGTAGATGGAGAGCGCCGCCGGCTGACAGAAGACGTCCGTGTGGCCGTCACCAAGTATCTGAAGATTTACTCCGACCAAGTCCCCACTCTGCGCTGGTCAGAGGTAAGCCGAATAGTCCAGCGTTATCTTTCAAAGAGATAAAAAAACAATTCAATTCCATCTAATTTTGATCCATAGTAAGCCCTTGTCTCACTCACATAAACTCCTATATCATGAATGTGAAATGGTGTTGAAACATTATTCAACAATATCCAAAACGATTGGTAAGACCCGTTTTTCTAATACGTAAATTTATGTAAGGTCCTATAGTAAATACATGTGAAATTTAAGCCGCCGTACTTATATTAACTACTCAAATTTCAGGTGATTTCGAAACATGTCATAGAAGATCTGCCACTGGATGATGCTGACCAAAAGCTGCTACAGAAGCTTCTGTTGACGAGGGACCCGTTGTCAAAATACATCGCACATGCATGCAAAATGACCTGGCGTATGGCAGTGCAGCTCCCATCGATGACCCTTGATTGCTCCAAGAAAACATTTGACCCCGAAAGCCATGAGCTTGACATTAATTCGCCGTCACCGAAAAAGACAACTACTGTGGGTTATTATGTCACGCCTGTGTTAATGCATCCGCCACATGTGATGGTAAAGGGAAAGGTTATGTTGGTGTTGGGCAAGAAATGAGATGACAAAATAAATGTTTGTTCTGCTGTGAGTTCATGATATTTGTTTCAAGGATGAATGAATTTTATAAATTAATAGTATTTATGTATTCGATAACTATATTTCCATACAAATTTGTTGTTGACACCATGTTATTTTAATTCCAATTAAAATATATATGAATGCCGATTTACATTGTACATCTTAACTACAGGTTAACGAATTGAGAGGAGTATATATGTTACATGGTATCTATTCGTTTTAAGGTAAGTATTCTTGCCCTGACTGTGTTAAGGTAATTATACTTGCCCTATTTTTCTCAGGGCAAGTATTCTTACCTTGGTTTTTGACCATCAAAAAATTAAAGATACCCTGAATCGGTTTAACAATACGAGTTATTTGAGTGAGTGAGTGAGTGAGTGAGTGAGTGAGTGAGTTCAAGGTTTCGCTTGGATTAGTTTTAGTTGAACGTTTCGCTTCTCATAGCAATCGTGTTGACAATTATTGTTTGCAATTTAAAATTGATGGTTCAGTCCTTCCAGAATACGCAATGATCTTAGAGGGGCTTATTATTAGGGCTTAGTGAGTCGAACATTTCACCCCGATTGGTAGAACGTTTCGCTCTGGATTAGTGAGTTGAACATATGCTGCTTGATCCGTGAGTTGAACAATTCGCTCGCATGGGCTTCCTGGGTTGAACGTTTTGTCCGGAATCAGTGAGTCGAACGTTTCAATTAAGATGAGTGAGTTGTTTCCTTAGCTGTTTGTCTTTGATGTGATTATACTTCTAGTGAATAAACTGCTTTGAAATAAATGTTTGATAAAATATCAAGTGTTGAAAATGGATGATAACATGGAAAACCGTTTCACTCTAGCCATACATGTTGTCATGAAAATGAGTAAAAGTTAAGGGAAAGGATTCATCTGACGCGAAGTTGTGGTTTTCGTGTGGTTTACTCTAAATATGTATTAAGAGTCGTTATGCAATAAAAAAGGGAGTGTTTTTCTATGTTTTAGCATTTATAAATATAACTTATTCTAATAACATTTTATGAATATATATGATACTTCACTATAATTCTCTCCAGATTGATTCCTAAACATGTAAAATGTCTAAACACTGAATTCAAGCAATTATTCTTCTATCAACAAATCAGATACTACATCGAGGGCACTCAACGGTTTATTCGGGTAAATGTCTATTCTTTTCACATGGTTTGCTTGCTTGCAAAACACCCGAACAGAATAAACATGAAAAATAATTCATAAAGTTTCCTTGCACATTTTTCAGAATAAACATATAAAGGAATTATCCTTTTTCAGAATAAAAATCACCCGAATAAAGATATGAAAACCCCGTATAATGCGCACCAGCTTTCACATATGAAATCACTATTAAAATTATGAAATTA
>LQRL01176841.1:19714-29894 GCA_001703475.1 Hydroides elegans
ACAAAATCATGAGGATATTATTTTATCTTGCTCTGCTCATTTCTCGATTTGATCTTAATCGAATTTATTTTACAAATCAGATAAGCGTACTCATTCTTAATCTGAACAACAAAAACGCTAATTTCGAATAATATGCGCTAAAATAAGTCAAACGCGAAAAATGCGCATTACAAAGTACTCATATTCGTATCGAAACTAAAATCGCTGAGCAAAATACGAAACAATGCGCTCTTCAATATAATGTTAAAATGCAACAATATATTCTCAACTAAACACCTAGTATAATTGTTAACAACGATTTGTTTTAATGTTTAATTTTCAATGCATCACCTCATCTTAAATCATATCTATCATGCAACAACAAGTTTGAATTCTAAATCAACCAATTGTCATTGTTTAGGCTATTTTGATTATTCGCTAGCTACATGTATATCTTAGCTGTATATTATCTATCAAGCATTTTCGATTGTTCGCTAGCTTTATTTTAACTGTTTAAATTATTTAGCAATAACCAAAATATAAACAAATAATAGCCTTCTTACCTGATGCCTGGGGCGGCCAACGATGGATGGGAAGACGGCGCGGGGAGCGTCGTCTCCGGCGAATCCGGCCTTGACCATTCCGGAGCCATTGTCAATGACCAAAGCGGCTACTTCGTCGTCACACATGATTGGTTTTTGTTTTGGTTTGGCCTAAAGCACACAAGGAGACACTTCTGCAACAGAGAGAAAAGAGAAACTTTGTAATACATAACTTTAACAATATATGCATTTTTGAATTCTATATGTATATGAGATAAACTTGGGATTATAAAACTGTTGCTTTGGTGAAGAGTTTTCAAATAAAACAGTGAAATTCGCTTCTAAGAATGCAGGCTGCTTAGCCTGGTAGAGCAGATATACATATAGAAGCTACTCTTAGATGTAAGTTAATGGTTTTTCTTCGGAAATATACTGGATTTTCTTTGGCTTACTTTTCTGTCTGAGGCCGTTTTGACCTTTTTACAATTATCTGAGCTATAAATTTTATCTGAGTTATATATTTTCAACTGCGATATGCAATGACGTAATCAATGGATATCACTTTCTTGTCTATGAAATATTGCTGTTTCAGAGAAACAACTTTTTATTTTTATCACATTTATCAGAGTATTGTTTACCGACAGCCCTATGATAACTTATTTCTTAGATATTGCTTGAGGCAAAACCGCCAATGAGTAATCGATTCGATTTGCTACTTTTGCAGCCAGAACGTTTCATGTTTCTATTCTTTATTGAAATAGCTAGTTATAAATAAGAAGCATATATCTAATCAGGAAATCATTTTGTAGCCAAAACTAAGCTTAATTTTGAATTAAGAATTTACAACAAGCGAAATGCCAAATAAAACAAAAATACATGAGAATAAGTTATTTTGCTACAGTGCATATGTGAAGGGGACTTCACGACCAAATAAGGTGTTCCTCTTTTCTGCAAGCTAGAAAATATTACATATAATTATGCATTTCAAATGGGGAACACCTTTACAAGCTAAACTCGTGAAATGCCCTTCATATGTTGAGCCACCATCCAGACAAAATACGTTATGTCTTTTGAAAATGAGCCCCCCAGGGCCCATATGCATGAAAAATCTTATATGTCTGAGTGCACTTAGATTCTAAGTTTGACATCGATATCTCGGTTAATACTTCGAATCTCTGATTGAAATGTTCTGAATAGCTTGAAATCACTTAACAAGTTATAATATTAACTGTATCATTGAATAAATCTAGCCATGAAATAAGTTTTAACCCACTGATTTAGAATGTAAGTGCACTCAGACATGTAAGATTTTTCATGCATATGGGCCCTGTTGCGCCTGGCTAATTTCTTTGTTAGCAAGACGCTTCAGCAGCAGTTGCTGCCATTAATATTATTCTGTTAATTAGTTACTAAAAGTTGCAAGTTGTTTTGCATTGCAAGCGCTTATAGTGCATTACTTAGAATACTCTAGAATTGTTGCTTTTTGCTTTCGAAATATGATTTTGAGTAGTTTTGCAATTGCCATGTATTTCCAAAATATAAATATATGATTTTAGCAGATAACAAATAACAGATAGCTCATTCACTTTTTTTCATCAAACCATTTTTGCAAGCCAATAAATGAAATCGCATTTGCCAGATTGCTTAGTATCAGAGATCATATCTTTAGAAATATTCATTGAGTCTCACTATTTTGTTCTATTTCAACTCAATGATAGAGGATAAATCTGTTTTTTTTTTTTTTTTGCTGATTTCAATGTTCAAAACCTCTAAGTGTTTTATGATTTCTTGAAAATGTAATTATAAAAGCAAAATTACTCAACAATTACTCACTATATCCTCTACCATTGTTTCCTCACACCTAGTTAATACATATGAGTACATGTTTTACAGTTACAAGTAAAAATGCATAGCTACATATATATGTTGCATAACAACAATGGTAATTCGCCTTTCGATATCTAAAAATGGTTTACCACTCTGAATTCAAACTGATTCTTAAGATGATTTCCAAATTCCTTTCAAGTTATCAATTCGCCAAAACGTAATCTCAAGTTATAATAAAACTTCCAACCAAAGCTACCAACCCATAATGCAACTTCTATGCATTTGTATCTTGTAAAAGTAAAGTAAGTTGCTTACCAGACCATAGGAGCTGAAATAAAATATCCTTTTCACTTACTCACTAGCTACAAAATCATACACCGAATTGTAAATCCACTTACCGAATGTATGGGCTACTGGAGAAGCTGTGAGGTCTAACAAGATACACCGACTGTATTTATACTGAATCCTTGCTCCTCTCCCGATAATGATGCCTTACTGTATATGTCCAGAGAAGCTGGGGAGGATCCAGAGAGAGAGAGAGCGAGACCGTAGCACAGGCAAAAAGGAGGCGGCTTGCCAGCAAAGCCAAAGCAATGTAAACAAGGCAGAAATGCTGATGGTGAAAAAGAGCGTATAGTGTATAGTGAAATGGGGGATGGGAGGGGGAAGGGGGACTGTGGTGATACCATGCTACATCTTCTATCCAATGGAAAGAACGAATGCCTAATATGTAGTAGTTTTAGGGAAAGAAGGGGAAGGGATAGAGGGGAGGTTGTGGGTGGTGGCGTTTTTTTTCTTGTGGCTACAATTCTCACTCAGAAATGTATCATTCATTTTTAAATATATTATGAAACCGCGCTTGGTATGTTACTCTGTAGAATCAACGTTTATCTTCAATACAATTTACATATCACGAATAATGGATCATTTTTAAATTTTGGTCATGCATGTCATTGCTAAAATCAAAACTTACCGTATGATAAACTTTAGTAATAAAACTCATAATAATTCCATATAAACCTTTGAAATGGGTTTTCCTATATGAACCAGCATTCATAATTACTGAATGATGGTCCGCTCATCTTTTATTGTTCCTTTAACATTATAAAAAAACAGTAATTTACTCCTAACAAGTTGTTATAAAATAGAACGGATGTAAAAAGTCAAACAGATTTGTCATGAAATCTTAGAATTAAAAGCTGCTAAATAAACTTTCAATTACTATTGACTCAGTTGTGTCTATGGGTAAAACTGAAAGTTGGAATCGAACCTATAGTAAATAAGAGGAGAATATAGTTTTCTATCACTTTTGGGGGGAATATTTACGTGACAAAATAATTTTAAAATCAAAATGGGATATGAATCCAATCATAAACTTATGTATTAAGTTACATGAGAAAATGCTAAAGGCTTTCATGCAACTCTATTTTTCCTGTTCTCAACTTGTTTTAAAAGCAAATGACAACCTTGCACGTTTTTGTGTAAATGTTTCAAATTTTATTGAAATATCAAAACGAAGACAGGTTTTTGACAGTTTGGCAAATATATCTATTGCGTCATATTATGTCAATTTCCTTCCTGTTGTCTTTAGTTGATGGGTTTTGGCATTATTATTTTCTTAAACATATTGTTTTATGATAATAATATTATAGAGCTCTATTCAAATTAGTTTTATACAATTATGATATCGATGCCAATGGCAAATTGGTCCTTCTTAAATCTTATAACAGTGATTTGAATTTATATATTGTAGTTTCAAAATTACTATTTTTACATATTTGTTATTTAAGATTTGCGATAAAAGACCTACTACAAAAAGGCTACAAATTCCATTGACTGTAACGAAAAAATAAAGGAGATAACATCGTCATGTAACTTTGTAAATGATCGATTAAGTAATAAGGCTTGATATGATTTAAATATATAGACGCTAGAACTTATTTCCTATACGTGTCTAATAAATGACATATATAATATATGCATCGCAGGATTCGGGGCAAAACCCATTGTAATGTTCTCTTATGTGAGGCATAAATGCATATTTTTCACATGAATAAAGACTCATTTTCCATGAAACGATTCCTACTCGCAATGCGAGAACTTTTTTCAATAGAAATGTAATACCATGAAATTGAAATAAAACGATTAAGGTTCATAACGGTAAGTAAAATGTTTTCGGATGTTTTTGAACATATTGTAGACAAATTACAGATAACAAATAAGTTAAACTTATTTCATCTGATAACCAGCAAAAAGAGATTTAGTACTTGTTTGCATGAAATCCTAAATGAGCAGACACCAAAAAGGATATAACCACAAATGAGCAAATGGGCAAATCCATCCGTACTCTTCTTCCCAAACAGCAATCTTCTTGAGCAAGGCTTTTACTCATCACAGTTGCTTCTCTTTGCCTTATCACTCTGCTGAGATCCTGATCTTGGTTACATATATGGTCATAGCTGCTTGCTCAATGTTGAGAATCTTGGGCTGGAATTCAAGAAAGATTTGTTTTACCTCTGTGTATATTCGTATATTTTTTAAGTAAAAATAAAAATCCTGATGTAAAATGAAACATGAAACAAGTTTTTTTGTAATATATTAAAGAACCATAAAGCGATTCATAAAACTATACAATCAAGCAAAGAGGTTTTTCGCTATGTATAATATAAAAGATTGTGTAATTTAATTGGTAAGTCCATGCGTTCCCTTTTTTTTTTTTTTGTAATTTTTATTCTCAAACAGATATTCGAAAAGGCAAGGTCTATTTGATATAGATGTTGTTTCTGAATACGCTTTAAGATACAATGCCATGCAATTTCCCAGGTAGTTTGGTAAATGAAAGTTGTATCTGTAAAACCCTTTTTATCTATTAACATACTTGTATTTACTCAGATGTGCAATGATCAATATAATTTAGGATGCAAAATGAACGAACAAAAGTTAGAAAACCTATATCATGTAATTAAACGTTACATTTTAAACAGATTATAACTAATTTAATAGTGCAAGACCAAGACATTTATGTATTATTTGGTAAAGTATTTGTACACATAACACTTAAATCAAACCACGGGGAAAGGGTTTAGATAATTTCGAAATCGGCATGTGAAATCGTAGGGGCTTCTAATCGACTGAAAAAAGTCATTAATTAAGAATTTATTTGAAACACGGTTGGTAATGAAAACATGGTATATTTTTTATGTAATCAGGCCATTAAAAGCGTACGATGCAAAATAAAGCTTATATCTGAGTTTGTATGACAAGAACATGCATATCATAAACTGTGTTGATCATTCAGGGTTTTTCGAAATAAATCATCAATGACATCGAAAATATGATTGTGCGAGTAGACAACCGTTATAGTTATAATTCCAAATTGAGTAAAAATGCAATGGCAAAATTATGAATTTTACACATATATCGCTGGTGTCTAAACTCGACATTAAGCATTCTTCGAAAGAATGCTGATTGAAATTGAATTATATTAGATCTTTAATTGACAGATAGGGGCGTATGGTTAATTCTATGCAGACTCCGTAATGAGGTATCTAAATTCGAGTTTTTTACTCCACAAGCCGGCATATGGTTCATCGCATTACAGAGCACAGACATAAAGATAACCTAAATCCGGACGCGTCGGAAATTATCCAGATTTGCACGTGCAAACATCTGGCATGAATTGTTCGGAGAAAAGAGGAGTTCGCAACATTTGTCTGAAAATGCATATTGGAACAGTTGTTGCATCCTAGGAGATTAATAAGGCTTTTTGCATGCTCACACTGTTCCTGCTAAAGACGAAGGAAGAAGCTCCATGATAAGTTGTTTACTTGATGGATTGTCTGTTGTGGCTGGATATCAGAACAAAGGAGGAGCACCTCATAAGGTATTCCTCTAATAGGATGTTCCTCATCAAAAGGACCAACCTAGAAATTGCCCTCTGGCCTAAATAATGTTAAGCTATCACTTTTAACAATAATCATATGATTTGAATAATCTTATTCTAATTACATTCATAAGTCCATAGAAATGCATAAGAAAGTAAACAAATAGTAAACATTAGTCATAAATATCCTGAGGGCTCTACCTAGCTGGATTATAACAATGAGCTCATGGTGAAAACCTTTTAATATAGATCATGTTTTGAAACATTAATATTTACACAGTTTCAACCAGTTTCCAACTCTCAAATACCTTTTTTTCACAAATGCGTCGCGGGGTGCCCTTTACCGACTGTATGTACTCATGTTGGCTATCTGCCGAAACTAGCGTTTCATTTGTTATGAGCATTATTGCTCTAAAATTATGTATATACTCCGTTTCTTATGGTAAAATACAATATTATGTAATATTACATAATAAATACATGTGCCCCAGGGTCCATCCCCAGCCATGGCGGTGATATGTTGGGTTAACACATTTATGCACCGAACAGCAGTTAAATACTTATACTAACGGTAAAAATATGCACATGTATTATTATATATTATCGAAAGATTACAAGTTATGAACCAAACATTGAAGCAGCATCCGATTTGCTTCTTTGGTTAGCTAGCATATTTACCATTTGTATAATCCTAGATTATCATTACTATAAAACCAATTCAAATAAATTCAGAAATATCAACAGAAATGCAAAAATGCATTAATTAGTACTAATATTAAATATATTTCCTTGTATCTGATAGGCATTTATGTCAGTCCTATACACGACGGCCTACAGTTGCTCACCCATGCCAAAAATGCTCAAATATTGTGTTTCATTAAATGGTTGATGTATTATGCGGACCAGGGAGGGTCAATATCATTTTTGATATTGCCCGGTAATGGCGGCCTTGATAATTAAAAAACAAATCGGGTATTATTCCTATTCGAATCTTAATTGATATATTTATCAGATATGTTATAAATACATGGTAAAATATGTAGCTAAAGAGAAAGTTTACAATTATCCACTCAAAATGTTGAGCAATTTTCTTAACTGGGTTTAACTTACATAATCCAATGATGATTTCATTCATGCATGAATGTTCATTTAGGCAACTTCATATTAAGACATTGCAAAAAGCTAGTTAGAGCTAGTTAAAATGTGTTTTTTTTTTCGAGCCAAATTCTCGCTGCAATATGTTTGCAAGCACAAGAAACCATATAAGATGCTCGGAAATTTCAGATAGTATTGGTGGATAATCCTTATCACCAAAGACTCTCAGCGAATTCACTCAGTGGATGCTGGCGTTTAGTCCTCATCAAATAAAAGGCTTCCATGGATGATCTACAATAAACAATAATACACTGTTATTCTATAAACACGAAAATATCAATTCAAATAATCTTTCATATAACGAACATCTCATCAAGATACAAAAAGGAATAATTATATGATTAATCATAAATATGAGTCAAATAATCAAATTCTGATTAAAATCATACAGCACGTCATGCTTTCTTGCTTTCAATATGGCGAATATCAATCAAACAATATCATGCATGAATCCCCGCAATCTTATCTAAGCGTTTGCTTGCCTTTGCTACATCCCATAACAACAAAGGAATCTCATAGTAAGTCGCGTCCAGATAATACTACCAGAGGCGCTCAGTTTTGTTATTGGTAACTATAGTAAACAAGACCTCGTGAGTGTATCTCTTATGATGCTGTTTCTCCAGACTCGCTTTGATGAGATGAATGCGGGATGTTTCCTTATAAAGGCAAATGGAACAGAAATGTCGTTTTCCATCGCATTCCTATGTATAAAATATACATCTGATAACAAAACTGGCCTAGCCCTAATCATATTTCTATTCTCCCATCAGATACATTTTTTTCATTATATTTGTTATTATCTACAGTATAACATGATTATGATAAGAATCGTTTTATTTTTGTGACTATCACCCGGTCGCTTTGGGGAGGCTTGATCATATACAATCTCGACAAGGGCCCTCCGAAAGACACCTGTTTTGCAAGTGACATAGAGAAGATGTTCTTATGTGTGCTTGTTTAATTTTCCGATCCTACCGAAGTCGTATGAACGTCCTTCTTACGTTTTTAATTGACGAGACGTCGGTGCAACGTCTTTTTTAACGTTCAGAATTGCATTATATTTGTTAAGGTTACACAATATATGTTACGAAAGAGGATACAAGGCGTTGGACGGAGCTTGACATCCAGGCCTGGACGTTTTTCATACCGAAATTGCGATGTACGTCAGATGTCAGAAACTTTTCGTTCGACCACGATATATTATATTTTCCCTATGGCTTTGTCGATCTTTGGTTAAAGCACATATGCATGTACATGCATTTGCATCAAAATACATTAAAACCAATAAAGGCATCATAAGAAACCCCCGTCTTGGTATAAAGAAATATCCCGGAAGAAAATGGGTGCACCCCGCCTCGAGTCTGTTTTAGTTTTATATTCATGTATGTGTTTCGAGGTCATTATAGCTGTACAATGACAGCAAGTACGTTAAGCTTGTCCACAATCTCATCACGTTTTGATTCTGACCTCATATGAGTAAATGTTAGGAAAGCATGAGTTCATGGTGAGGTATTGTATATACATGCGTTATGGAGGTGTACATGCATTTCCCGTAGGCTATTGCCTTGATAAGTCACTGTTCAAAGACACTATTCTATTTCGACAAAACATCACAATAAAATCAGGACCCACCTAGCATTTCAGTATAAGAGTCTCAGTCCTAATGTAATAAATAAACGAATGAGTTATTATGCCTCGCTAATGTCATGACTCATGGCAAATTATCAAGTAAGAGAGAAGATAAACATAATTTCTACCCAGAAGGAAGATAAAAATTGCTTGGATCCAGATATGAGCAAGTCATGAGCAATTGTCGGAACATGATTTTTGTGTACGTTTCGACCCCTACCACTTCGGAGCCAAGCACTTCAGTCCTTCGAACACTTCGGTTCGTTGAGACAGTCTTCACTCTCGTCGAGGCACTTCAAGCCTAAGATATGTTAATTCGGTTGCATATTACAGGTCTTACATAATACACTTGTATAAAAGAATCAAATCAATTTCAGTGATAAAGTATTCAATGCAGAGCAAACATGAACCTTTTCATAGATATGGAATGAAATGGTATATGACAATCCAAACATAGAAGAAGTGTGATAGTGCCAGGTGATAGTTTCCTATTTAAACCTTCAAGTGGAATCGAAAGTTGAAATATAGCTCAGTAGAACAAATATAAAATGAATACCATTTGTGATAGAGGGTATATTTGTTATCGTCAAAATGTTACCCCAGAGGCAGTTAACCATTTTCTGACTGTGCAGCTAAACAATAATTGTGTATTATGAATTGATAATTTGGGAACTCATGTATTGTATATTGTTTTACTAGTATACTTTATATTACCTCTGAAACAATCACCACTGTTCCATGGTCGGCGCTCTATGGTAGCTGTAAGGGATTCATGTATCTTTTCGTACCTGGGTGATCCATTTCTTTTGTAACCTGCCTCGCGATCTGGGATTTGTAAAACCTTTTCGATAAGCTTTCTTAGAATACAAATGTTCCAGATGCAGTATTTTTCCTCTGTCAATGACTATTTGCTGGTCGATCGGGGAGATAATTTTGCCCTTAGCATCGTTTATCGGCATACCCAATTTATGACATGCAATTTCAACCTGTGAGGTTGACAGTTTGAGTTTTTTTCGAATGTGGCTGATATGACTGGGTGTCCTCTGCGTACATCATGCCGTAGAGGCTAGTTCTTTCCGCCTTATAACATCTGAGGCGATTTTTGGTACTAAGCTTACTAAAATTACAAATGTTTCTAGATGCAGTATTTCTCCTTGTCAATGAT
>LQRL01176880.1:13369-30804 GCA_001703475.1 Hydroides elegans
GAAACCGATTCTTGTGTAACCATGCGCTTGTACTCTTTTATGTGTTTAACTCCCATAAAGAAGTGGTATTTTTAAAGATCTAACGGTTTTCAAATAAACAACATCATCATAAGCGTCCCATGTGGCCAGGTCCTTACACAATGATTTTAAGAGAGCGCTTGCTTGGTAAAAAACGCTTCCACATCACCAGGCGTTTTTACACAAATCCGCTTAAAAAAAACCTTAACAATGAATATCCCATTTGTAATAACAAATGTAGATTTTGAAAAATAAGCGCTTACAATGTAAGTTATTGCTCAAAGCTTCATATGACCCTGCAAAAACCCTGCAAAAAGCTTTTGTGTAGCCAGGCGTTTTCACAATTCTTTTATAAGTCTAAAAATTGAGTGCTGGTTCTCAAATAAACTCAACCCATTAGAAGTTCCGTGTGGCTAAGGTGATATAACGTCAACTTAAAAAGCGCCTGTTTCAAATAAAGCTTCATATGTAGCCATGCATATTGACACCAATCCAGTTCGAACATTAAAAATAAATAGCCCGGTGTACAAAAGTGCTGGTTTAATCTAAAACGCTTCCCATGACACAAGGCGTTTTTTTCACAAATCCTCTTCTTAAATCTATTATGGGTAACCCAGTGTAAATAAAGCTTAAGATTTAAAAATAAACGCTCCAAATGTAAGTAGGTCCTTACCGCTTTATAAAACTAGCGGTTTTCAAATATACGCGCCCCATGTGGCTAAGCCCTTTCAAAAAAAAATCCCAATAAAAGCGTCCCGTACTAGGTCCTTTTAATGTCACATTAAAACGTCTGTTTAAAAAAAACGCTTCCGATGTCACGAGGCCCTTTTGCTTCTTCTTAAACCATTGCACCACTCAAACTAAAACAGAATATTTGACATTAAATAATTAATTAATTATTTATTAAATAAATAATTAATAAAAAATAATCTGAAGTAGACTCTACCTTGTCGTAAACGCGTTACAGTTTTTACGGGGACGTCATAAAGACCAATTATTTGGGCCCTTTGAATTGTTCTTAACTTAGGCATTTTGAAATTTAAGTGTCGTGTCTTCCTAAACAAGAGTCTATGGTATTCCAGTGCTCAGATACTCATAGTAACCGTGTACCTATAGGTTTGTGCTAGCTAAGAGACACACAGTAACATTACAGCGATGGACTTCTTTAGAAGTGGTATTAGATTCTGTTGAATCATAGTCATGGTTGCCCCAATATGACCTACTGACCCGTGAAACGCACAGCTGTATGGTTTGGCTTTAACCTGGTAATAATGTGACACCTTACTTACTAGACTAGAGTAGACTTCTATTGATATTAGTCTAGACTGCAGAGTCGTGATAAGTGTAACGCAAAGCTACAGTATTCACATTGGTTTAGAGTGTAGATGTTGGACTGCATTATTGGTGGCTATAGAGTCGACAAAAGGGTCAGCAATAAAATTTCGACGGTGCTTGAAGGCCATATACACACTCTTTTCAATGTCTCTTAAACTATGTATCAACAATGTGCCCCTAACCTTATCTGGTGCGGGACTTTTGACGCAATTTGTTTTATTTATCCGATAACTGAGTATTTTAAATCACAAAAAAAAAGAAATATAAATGATTTACTACAAGACAAATGTATCTCTGATAATCATATGCCCAATGCCTAATAATGTGAACAATATAATATACGGAATAAAATAATCCATAATTGCTTCTGTTTTTTTTAAGACAGGAGGACATAAAGCATACACTTTATAAAAAGTGTTCAATTAATTTTGAATGACTTTGGTTCGAATTTGCGTGAAAAGAAATCAAGGATGAATGCAAGCGGTAGAACAATGAGCGCCTTTTCAGTTTCTCTCTTACGTGCAAATAAATATTAAACATGTCTTAATTATCAGGTTTCATTACCTAAGAAAGCATAATAAATTTCCCACCAAAATGATAAGCCATATAATAATTTACAATGTATGGTGGATACATTATAAAGTAAACTCGTTTTAAACATTACATTTTTCTGAAAGGTAAACTATCTGCATTATTCAAATACATTATTAAAAGAACATATGACACTTTTTAGAGAAAGAAAGTATATTCACAATATCATATATGCTTTTGAACCTGGAGAATCCATGGGTACATAAGATTTGGCTTTGTGTGTGCCTGTATATTTGTTTTTCAGGGTTGCCCATTTGTCTGTAACGCTCAATTTGCATGCTCAATTTGCATATATAAACCATAACAGGATGTAGCATTGCAAGAAATTGTATTTATGGTGCTGTTTTCAACATGAGATTGGTCAAGACAACAAGTTATGAATCGTGAGTTATGAATCGAATATTATAATAAGCAAACTTTTAGCACACCAGTGATTAGAAGTAAATCACACTGTTATCAATTTAGCTCGGTTATGCAGCTCGGTAAAATGTCAATATCTAATCATTTGTGGGTTGTGGTTCAATTTAAAAAAGGATAGGCCATGTTTATAGTTATGTCGACATTAAATTTCAACCCAAATGTATCGCACAATCATAAATCAATTTATCAACAAAAGTACATCTGCAGTCTATTATACACGGACATCATTTCGTTCACAGATATCATGACATTCAGGGCAGAAACACACATGTAGACATAATACAAGAAATAAGAAGACCTAGACAATAAAGAGAAATAGGTGATATATACATTTTAAAGAAGCTAACCATCAAAACGTAGTGTAACTTATATGCGTTAAACGTGTTGTGCGTTAAACGTGTGATTTTACTTTATTTTACTGCTGGTCGAATCATACTGTGTAAATTGTGTTGCATAGCTGACAAGGCTAATATTATTTTGTTCTTAACGAAATACAATGTGTGCTGATTCTGTTTACCAATTAACCGCTCAATTATGCAGAAAGTGCTTTATAGATAACAAATCTATGTATAGAATTGTATTTCTATAGAAGTCTGATTGTTATGAGTGGACTTGATGAACGCTTGGTTTCATGTGTCCGTAAAAAATGTGTCCTCTTACACTTCTGGTGATAAAATGAGTTATATTGATAATCTTGATCAATGAAAACCGGAATGTCGGCTCTCCTTATCAAAATAGATGAAACCCAAAATATTTTTCAGAACTAGTAATTGAATAGTTATTTTCAAAAATAACTTTTAATTGTTATGGATATTCACACATCACTTTTGCAGTATGCAAACAAGGCATATCGAACCATTCTGGCGCCTTCTTCCTAGCCGCGCACTTCTTATCATGTTCTGAAACGAAACCTGGTTGCCAGTGAGTGAAACTATCGTTCAAGTTTGCATTGGTCGAATTCCAGAACCATCCCTCGTTGTACACAGGTTCATAGGCTCCGATCCAATTCTTCTCATACTGATTAAGTGGATCTGCAAAAGTTGAAACTAATGTTGAATATGTTTGTTTCCTTTCAATCGTCAGCTACTTTAAATATGTTTAACAATTTGATAAATATATTCATAACTAAATTATAATTAATTACCATTTAAGTCTAATTAGAACTAATAACTGAATTACATATAAATGAAGACAAAATGGGCCTGTGTATATACACGCGTCAAGACCATATATCAGGACTTAGTAAAACTTTTGCAGCCTCATCAATCGTCCAGGAGTTGTTTGTTTAAAGATTAGGAAACTGTTAGATATATCATTATATTTACTGGTTTACGACAAAGAAAAGATTATTGCATTTAATCATGGTACTTTGCCAAATGATAAATTACTTGGGAGAAGTTCATTCATTATATCTTCTTCAACAGCCGATGTGATTTCCATGACATGTCCACCTTTCTCTTTGCATAACTCTTGTGCATCAAAATATACTATATTTTGATCATAGAACTTGTAACACCTTTCAATTGAAGAACCGTTTGCAAATGTGTCGCATTGGACTGAAACATAGGCATATTTATAAGGTAAACAATGGCTATTAGGTTTAGAATGTATAAACACTTTTTTATTTCAACCAAAGCTACCAAATAAAAATGGATAACTTATGGATAATTAAAACATTTGGCATTAAATATCAAAGCTTTGTTATTTTCATAACCTTACATAAATACTTATGTAAAGAAATATTTAAAATTAGTCTTTCATTACTTGAATTAACTAACTCACCATCACAATTAATTCCACTATAGCCAATATCGCAACGACATCTTATACCGCTTAGTTCAAAGACGCACTCTCCATTTTGATCTTGGCATGGCGATTCCAGACAGTTAGAGAGACCAGCTTTAAATAAAACAATATTTAAAGTCGAAAGTTGCATATATCAATGAAATTATATGTTTTGTTGAACGATTTCCAACACCTTTTATAGCAAAATGGTTATATATATAATGTTATAAAATTCATCAGTATTATTTGTGATTGCATTATACCAATCTAATCACAATCATTAAATGTCATATTTTGTAACATTTTAACTGCAATAAAATGCGATTCTTTTTAGTTTTACAAATATCAAATGCTTACTCAATAGATCTTGACGGATATAGATATTGCTGAAACCAGGATTGAATGGCGTATCATCATCCAAAATTACGTCGAGATAACACATTTGACAACCTTCAAAAGCCGTGTTTACAGCAATACAGATATTCCTTAATGTGCAATGGTCAAAGCACAAATGATCTCCTAATATTTCTGTGATTTTGCCAAATCTACAGCTGTTCAATAGCATGTTTCTAGCTCGCATTCTCGATTGGGTTTGAATATCATCAACATGTTCGTAATTTCCTGTTGAAGATGTTTGAACATCACATTCTTCCAATTTTATCAAATCTAATGACACAATTATTAACCAAACAATTATATTAAGGTTTGCCAATTCCATTGTTATTGAAACAGTATATTTGTAAAAAAAATCAAAAGTATGTTGTTGAGTACACTGTTAGAAATGAGATTCAATTTAACTCATGACAAATCCAAATAATTACATGTGATTAAACTATATCACATTTGAATGTTCATCCTATAAATAAACAAAATGTAAGATGCATAACGTTATTTTTGCTAAACCACAAAAGTAATCAATGCAACAGCATAAGTAAATGCAAACAGCAAAATGACAAGGGTGTCACCTAATTGAGGTGGATGCATTTATTCAATTGTAACAAAGCCATTAACGATGTCCTTATCAAATATTTACCAGTGTAAAAAATCCGACTAACTGTTTGTGGTATTGCACTACTAATTGCTTAATGATACACCGACAAGTCAATAAGTTTTACTAATATTTATATTCACCATAAAGGGTTCCATTCATTATCTGCTAATTAGACAAAGTACTTTTAAATTAAAATTTGAGTGCTTATCTTTTTAATAATACTTCATCTGAATGTTTGTTTCATAAAAATTCTAGTCATAAAAAATCTAGTAACTGATTGTTGCTCGTTCCAGTGTTTCACAGTGTGGCCTCTTACACAAGCATTATCAACAACAATTAACATTTCAATGAAATGATTCATGCTTTATAACAGTTCGATCAGTGTAAATTAAGCTTCACAAACCCTGGGCAAGATAATATATATACTTGAAATATGATGCACCGAAGAACTTGTTTTAATTTGGCAAATAAATCCAACAACATCATAAGTCACGCTAAAGTAGCTACTGGTGTGGTTTAAACTTATCATTCATTGTACCTGTTAGATATCTAGCAAAACTGTCATTATTATAAGTTTATCAACAAATCCATATAGTTACATGTGATCAACATATCTAATTTGAATTAATATCTTATCAATTTGAAAAAAATAACATTGCATGCATTTATTATTGCTAAACCACAAAAGGAATCAATCCAGCATCATTTATCAATACAAACAACAAATTACAAGGATGTCATCTAATTGAGATGTATGTATTTATTCAAAGGAAAATGTAGCAAAGCCATTAATGATGTTCATGACAAATATTTACACGTGCAAACAATACGACTGGCGGTTTTTGTTATTGCAAGGCTCATTGCTTGATGATACATCAACAAGTCAATAATATAAGTTTTTATATTCATAATCAAGGTCACCTTTCATTAAGCTTCTTGTTTAATTAAGCATATTTTGAATCGATATCTACAATATAAGTCTTGTGTTATGTCATAGAACATGGCAACAACAAACTAAATGTATTACAATAAAATTAAGAACCTATAAAATAGAATAAGAATGACAAAATTAAGAATAAATATGGACTTTGAATATTTTTTCTATTTTTCGTCAGACGTCACAAAAACAGTTAAAATAGGAATAATTGGTATTCAGATAATTTTCTATTGTTCAGTTAAAAGACAAGTGATTCCATTAAAGCTAATTGTGCGTGTATTGATATCTTGTAAATAATAGATAACTTGTGGGTGCAAAGCATTGATCGTAGAAAATAGAAACGTAACAAATAATGACAAATAAACACGTGAACCAGCCTTAGGTAACGTAAAAATCGATGAGTGTTTTCCTGATGCAAAACATAATCAGGATCAAATTACATAAGCTAACAAACATTGTAAAGACACCTATAGTAATAATGAGGATGTTTCCAAAATATGCATATTGTCGTGTTTGAGATATTCCGGCGGATTGCCTTTTCTCATTACATATATAGGATATATCCTAAATGAAAATTATTTTTTCTTGTATTTAGCTACAATCTTCACAAACACTTTCCAGGCGTCTCCATTCTGAGCTAGTTTCATTGCTTTATATATATCCATACATTTGGGTAATTACTTTTCAATTAGTTTTAGGAGAGTAAGACGTTGACCTCCTACAGGCCTGATCAATGGGCTTACGCCCTCGTAGAGTTCTCTAATCGATGGCGCTGAGATCGGTAGTCGACCATATAACCAAACACTCTGACGCGCACTGTTGCTATGGGCTTTTACCATGGTTTTTCACCGGCGTTTTCATATAGTTGTGTGTTTGTTATCCAGTTGCTATTTGGGTCCCAACGTATGTTTAGGACGCAGCAAAGAATTTGTCTTTGGAAAGCGTCTATTTTCTTATATAACATGCTAGTTAGAATCCACAATTCATAATTATATAGTAAAACACTAAGGAGTAACGCGTTGAAAATTCGTAGTATACGAAAATTAGGTTTTATTTAAGTTTATATATTTTAATATACGTATCACATTGTTAAGGGATCAACTTTTATTTGCATGAAAGAAAACCGACATTAATTCTGCAGATATTTGGCAACTGCCAATGGATATGTGCTTTGGAAAATGGGTTTTGTTTAAGTTATGATAGGTGTTTTTGTCATAAATCATGATCGCCAAATTCTATTCACCAAAACTTTTGAACTCTATTCACCAATACTTTTGAACTCTATTCACCAACACTTTTGAACTGATCTGATTCAAGTATTGCGTTACAGCTTATCGCACGAAACCAAATTATTTTGTTGTATGCGTTTTGTTTTGTCTTGTGGTCAATATGTTAATAACTGTATCATTATTTACGTTTTATTTACTAATATAAAGCCTTGTATATGAATAGAAACAATAACTCGATACGTTAGAGCAATTTACTATATATATGTCAGTTAGCATTAGAAAGTTTTGCTGTGACACCTATAAAAATGGGAAGTAACGTAGAATTTTATGTGTTTTAATGAATGATTAGGTACAATAGAAGTGATTATAGTTTTTTTTCGAAATCATTTGATGTTGTTAATTAGCAGAACCATGATCTATGCAAATAAATATGATATTATAATGTGCAAGAACAACAGTTAAAATGTAAGAATATATGTAGCAGGTCTAACCTGGAATATTTTGATACACATTTTCATATATATGTTTAAAGTTGATTTCTGACTGATCGATTGCAACATAGATTACAATAAGTTCATGGTATCTTCATGAGAACTAATTACATTTGTGAGGGGTATAAATCGAAATTAGAAATCAACTGTATCTAGTGTTAAAGTATAGTAGCCCTAATAAGAGGAATGTTTTTATGACTAATATGTCAAACATGTACTGCACGTTGATAAGAAATTAGAAAGCTTATATATAGGCACAGTTATATTTCATTAATCCCGTCCCTAACATAGGGCGTGTTTTATGGTGCTATACAGCATTGTATTTTATTAAGCGATTCATGTTTATGATGCTATGTATGATTCGGTGTGTATATAAGGTTTTCTATGTGTATAGGTTTGCGATGTTTCATGGTTGCTTTGTAAGCAATTTCTGTATATCTGAGTACAACTATTACGCAATTTCGGTATAGCGGGCGAAAGGGGCGAGCATGCTCACAGTGAGAGAATGCATGCATTTGCAGTATTTGCAATGCGCATTATAGCGCGGCAAAATCAGTACTCAACTGCTTACACGCACAAATACAGCAAAGAAATAGAATAATAAGTGATGTAAAGTGAATAAAAAGAATAATAATTCAAAATGCCACATACTTGGTGTTGTGTGCCAAAATGCTCTTACAAGGGAGGACATAAGTTTCCAAATGACGTGGATTTAAGAAAAAATGGATGTTCGCTATTAAACGTGACCAATGGACACAAACAAAACACAGCCTTGTTTGTAAATCACATTTCACCGTGGATGACTATCTATCCCATACAGTTGAAGGTAAATTATGTTTACTATCCTTTATATATTTTTGTAATGCACATGCATTTCTGAATGTTCTTTATAAGTCAATAGTCTACTATATCACACCAGTAAATATATGCAGTATTTAAATCTATCAATGTTTTGTCAAGTGTCAAATAGAGGCCTGATTAGTTCTTGTTTATTAGGGGTGACACGGGTCAACTAATATGATCGATTATAATCATAACAAACATAACTAGGCCCTTGTGGTCTAGCGGTTATCATTGCGGCCCGTTTATCCGTAGGTCATGAGGTCAAAACTCAATTTGTTCAAAATTAAATTGTTGATTATTGAATAAAAAACTTAATTGTTATTATCTAGTAACTAGTACTAGTATCATATACTATATTCTATATACTATATATTTCTATTATCAATTATATCCTCATTAATATTAATATATAGAATAGCAAATTAGAGAAATGGAATGAGTAATAATAGTAATATTAATAATAATATTACAATAATATTACAATAATAATAAAAAAACATTAATAATTCATATTATTACTGCAAAATGCAATAAGTTGATTAAGCACATTATGTATTAGGAGGGGAGCAACTGAGGAAGAGATTACGGCAGGGGGCGGTCCAAAGTATGTTTCCATGAAAACAACCAGATACACCAACAGCCGTTTCTAGACAACATCGCGCTCGAAAACGACAAAGAGATCAGGAATCAAGGGACATGCCGGGGATATTTGTCCCCGACGACTACGCCATCGGAGCCGAGGTTGAAACGTCAACAGAGCCCACCAAAGCACCCGACGCGTCCTCGCCAACAAATGAAGCATATTCGCAAACGGAAATAGTAACACGAAACGAGGTGTCTTCACAGACAGCGAATCAGCCGCTTTATTCGCTCGACGCGTTTGCAAGCAATAATGCTGCAATCCACTTCTATACAGGACTGGAAAACTATCTTGAGGTATGTTTCGTGCTATCGACACTAGGATCCGCTCAGAACCACCTGACGTATATGTACGGGAAAATTAAGAATATAGACGTTAGGGATCAGTTTTCTCTAGTGTTGATTAAACTTCGGAGGTATCTCACGAATTTTGAACTCAGTAGAATGTTTGGAGTTTCAGAAAGTGTCGTCTATAATATTTTCTGCACATGGATTAGATTCATGTCACTCCAATGGGGTGAATTGGATTTATGGCCGTCCCGGGATATTGTGAGATATTATGGCCCAAGCGATTTCAAGCGAAAATTTCCAGCCACCCGCACCGTCATCGATGGAACAGAATGTCCGATCAAGAGACCTAGCTTGCCCAAAGCCCAACAGTCGACGTTTAGTACGTACGAAAACCGAAACACCGTTAAACGGATGCTTGTCGGATGTACCCCCGGAGGCATGATCTCATACATATCCCCAGCTTAAGGCGGCTCAACGAGCGACCGTCAAATAATTGAACGAAGCGAGCTTCCACGAAAATGCGACCCCAGAGATTCTATCATGGCGGACAAGGGATTTAATGTTCAAGACATTTTCGCACCGTTCTTTGTTTCGATAAATATCCCTGCATTTTTTAAGAAGCAAAATAAGATTAAAAGTGGAACTGTTATATCGGATAGGAAGTTATCGAGTAAGCGCGTACATTTTGAGCGTATTATCGGACTGGCTAAAACTTACAAGATATTAACAAATTTGATGAATTAATCAGAAACCATGCTTGCCTCAGAAATAATTTTTGTGTGCTTTATGCTATGTAACTTTAGAAATGGAATCGTCCCTAAACACGCGTAAATGTAAACATAAACATACCATAGACACAACGTAAAGCATTCGACACGAAATAAAATGTAAGCTGTCTTATAAGTTATTTTCATTCCTATCAAGCGAACAGATACAATGAGCAAGTTGGACCATAGTATACATTTAACCAACCATGTTAATGATTTCTCAAAATGCATATTTGTCAAATTTTCTGTAGTAATGTGTTTGTAACAGTGCGGCTCTGAAATAATAATTAAAAAATTATTCTAATTTTCCTCTCATGTTAGCAATGAACGGTTCATCTCTCTGTATTCTTACTATTTTAATGTCTTTGAATGTATAAACCACCAAATCACAGGATTTTCTATCGGAACATGACAATTGACCTTGAATTTGATAGTAATAATCGTGATCTGTCTTTAACTGTAATTCACCATTAATCATTTCCAAAAAAAGGCACCGTATTTGAAGAAATATTACTGTCCTTTGCGGTAAATGGGCATTTAACCTCTACCAACAGATCGCTGTCGATTACGAGATTAGGCGACGCTGCAAGAAATGGCTTTTCTTTGCAGACAAAGATGCCACAGGAACTTGTCGATTGGCCGGTTATTGTCTCATATTGTTGTATAGCAACAGATTCATATTTTATACCATGTTCGAGTGTTTTTGCCTTTACCTTTGTTGCCTCAGTAAGTAAAGTCGCCAACTTTGGAAAATCTGTTCTATCCGTAGCTTTGCAAATCCGGCCAAATTTCGAGCTCTGCAACCGCGTACAACGTTCACCTATCCGAATCGGGTTGGTATTTTGGCCACGGGTTTCTGATTCTATCCGGTCTATAATTGGCTGGTCGATCTCGGTGACGTTGATTTTCTTTAGGAAACGGTCTTCTGGAGTATCCTTTAGGTAATCATGATCTTTTGCGATAGCATAAGGGTTGGCTGGTGGGTAGAGCTGCGTTACAGGCATTGATGGGCTGGTGGTTGCGAAATTTACACAGGCGTTTCGAAATTCGGAAGAATATTGTTCACGTTTTCGCAAATGCTCAGGTCTGGGATCAAACGCCGTGTTACAGGAAAGGGATGCGCGTCCTTCCGTTTTGCGAATTGTCATCTCAGAAGCCTTGAGAGGGGAGCCAGTAAACTGTTTGGTGTGGTGAAATGTTTGTAAGCGACTTGTACAAGACGCTCGAATCTTAATCTGTCTAGTTTCCGAAAAGTCTATCAATCCAATAACAACAGCGCAGACATGCTTACAGTGAGCGTTCGGTCCCATTCCTGCCCCACAATCACATTGACATTCTAAAATTACTCCGTTTTAATCCAGAGAAATATCAATCTCATAATTGAGACTTTTTCGCATTTCGGCCGCACATCGTGCTTTAATGTAAATATCATCAGTTTTTGCGAAACGAACACTCAAAAGAAACTTCTCTTTATAAAGATTTCTAGCTTTATTATCCATCGATTTATCCACAAGATTCAGATAAGTCTCTAGAGTTTCCATGGTAACGTTCGGTATTACAATATCACCATGTTCATCTTTGTATATATCACTAACCGGTATAGTCATTTGAAACGAGGGATTGACCGTATCATTTGTTCGAAAGTTGTTATTTCTATCGTATGATTCAAGGCGCTCAACGAGTTGCGATTTTTTACCAGAAATTCGTGCATTTCTCTTTCTTCATTCGTCGCGCAATTTTGTTAATGTCCATGTACCGTAATCCATTTTCAAATAGTTTTTTTGTATTATTAACACTTTCGTTTTGAGAAGTAAAAGTCATTATGAAAATATATTTTCTTCATAGCGGTATTTATGCGCAACGCTTATCAGTTAGTTTATTAAGGCAGATAACGTTATTTTGGTTATATCACAAATATACCATTATTTACTCATTGAAAGGAGTATCAGACTGACAGAATAGAATAATCTTATGACATGTGTCATCAAATATGATTGTATGACATTGTAGTCTTTAAGTGATAAGAGTGACAAAAAGAGGTGTCTTAATCGCGAGTTATGATTTGTGTACAAAGTAGATTAGTGCATGTTTGTATACAAATATTGAGTATGGCATTGTGTTCAGCGCTTCATAAAAGTGTCGCTCAAGATAAATTGACTCTAATTGTTACACGAAATGAAAGCCTAATAAATAAATAAATGTTAGATATATCTTTTGTGAAGATATAGGCAATACTTTGTTTTATTTTGTTGCTTTTATTACAGAAACACACATAAGCCATTTGCAATACTGCATTGCTCAATGCATCATGACCCGCTACCAAAAAAGCTCACACAGTGTTTAGCCTGTGGAGGCCCCCATTGTATCGGCTTGTAGAATTCATAGTTTAGACATTAAACTTAATATAAACTTTTTTTTTACCTCCATAGGGTTGAGAATATAAAAATATTAAAGGGTTTGAAAGCCTGTTTCGAAAATTATAAAAATAGCTTCAAATGAAATCAATATGAATTTCACTTTTTTGGGTATTGACTTTAACTTAAACTATTCATTAGAGTCTCGTTAAATTGAATACCTCAAGATCGGTGAAAAAACTCATGTTTACCGGTTTTCGGTTATAAACAATATGATTTAAGTAGCGGAGGTTTCTAGATTCAGTTTATCAGTGCTCGGTTTAACGAGGATCCACTGTACTTAGGTATTTATCTTGGCCATATTTAGACACTGCTTTGTATGCAGTTGATAGCAGGCTATTAGTATCATAACCAAAGCTAACGTTAGTGAATATCTTTAACTATTTGACTTCATATAGAACCGCAAATAGACTAGATTTCGTACTCATTTATTTAATATACTCCAAGTTGCCGATGAATTCGTTAGTATAATAAAAAATAGTGGAAATTGAGTTATCAGAATAATTCTTTTGTATATTGTTTGAAATAATTACCAAATTAATTGGTCAGATCATTATCAATATAATGTACCTTTAGATGAAATAATGACCAAATTAATTTGTAAGATCATTATCAATATAATGTACCTTTAGACTATGTTGTACGATACTAAACTCTCATATATGATTAAACCATATGTAGGGCTAGCTTATAGAGTGCTACTCAGTCATGTTTACTCCCTTTATATATATCAAAAAAAATGTTTTCGGCTTCAATTTATTAGATTTGTTAACCCCGTACGTGTATATGTATCATGCATTGTTATAAATCATATAGTCATTGTCAATTGTGTTAAGGCATAACCTTTCAGATAGGTGCATAAAAGAGTAAACATACGTTTCCATTGTTGAGGGAAAACAATTTCCAGATTATAAGATTTGATAGATTCTAGAAGCAGAGCTTCAATATCACTCAATTCAATATAATATAAATCCATTTCATTGTTTATAAGTCATTAGAGAGTAGATGAACCGTTATACATTTTTCCAGGGGTATTCTTTGAAAAGAAATGTTAATGGACAAGATATAATTATCCACTGCTGCATTTTTATATTCAGCAAACCATACTTAAAGTATGTGTTATTGTACAGTTATGTCTTACGGTAAAATGTGTGGAATATATCATGGTTAATACGGTTAATTCATTTTCATGTATGAAGTTACTGTTCATGTTGTATTTATTTGTCATTTTATTTAACTTCTTTTTTACGCAAAATAAAATTATCGAATGAAAGAGCTGTTTTATTTCGTAGTTTTGTACAAGTGAAATAATCATATTATACTGAATGTGTGAGCAAAATAAAAAACACATTGTCACGCGTAAATAGTATGGCTTATTTTAGTTATTTTATTTAAGAACATGGATAACTGAAATACGTTAAGCCGCCAGAGAATCACATTATTAAGAAATTCAGATACCTCATCAATTAAATATCTTATTATAATGAGTCATATAACAATGGAACAACATATAATCAAACATTGTCATGATACCCTCGGACAGCTCTTCAGATAAGAATTCCTTCAATTTCGTTTTGCGATATCCATATTTTAAAACATCCCTTCAATTGCGTTTATGGATATTCGCACATCACTTTGGCATTATGCCAACAAGGCATATCGAACCATTCTGGAAGCTTCTTTCTTGCAGCACATTTCTTGTCCGGATCTGAAAGGAATTCGACCCGCCAATGCATGAATCCATCATTCACATTCGCACTGGTCGAATTCCAAAACCATCCCTCATTGTGCTTTGGCTCATATGCTCCGATCCAGTTTTTGACAAAGCTAGATGGACTTTGGTCTGCAAATATGTAAAGAAGGAAGAGACAGACGGTTGTGTTCCATAACAAGTTTATCCGTTATTTGAACCTTTTACCTTATACCTATTTTGAGAATGCAAATAAAAGGGTTTAAAATGGATAATCTATCATAGGTATGTTTAAGAAAGTTTTCGGCTCTATTAAAAAAAATACATACTTCTGCAATCATTTCCTCCATAACCACTTGGACAACTACATGTGAAATGTCCACCTTCAAAGGTACACTCGCCGATACCTCCACAGTAATCAAAGCACTCGTTCAGTGCATCTGCAATCGCGAGGAAAGGATGTTTGTAATCAAAACATAATGAAAATAATGCTATATGCATTTAGAGAAACCCGTCTTAGAAACATTCAAACAATGGACGGATATCATAGAGCCCAGCAAAGAATTTGCATATTTGAACTGCTCTATACATTCATTTGATAATTGAATGCAGATGGTTGATAGTGTAATCAAATCAAATATGTGTTCAATGAAGTTCTTAAATATATATAATTGAAAGTATAACTTTCAGGTTGTAATTTGTTGTTAATAAGATTATATTTCAACTACGAATTATGAAAAATATCAAAAGCGACTCTCAAAAAAGCAGACTTATCAAATGTGAATAATTCTTACCCATTTTATCGGTACGGACAAAGATATCTGTGGGATCTTGACCAAATTCATTTTCATCATTTAATGATCTGTCAAGATAACACATTTGGCATCCTTCCGAATATTTCACTGCAACACAATTGTCTCGCAGTATGCAGTGATTGAAACACAATCGTTTATCTGCCATTACCATAATTCTACCAAATAGGCAATTTCTTAACAATCTGTTTTTGACATCCGCAAAATAAATCGGGATATCTTCGAAATCCGTAAAAGTACTGCTCCACGGCATACTGGCACTACATTGTTCAGGTGTAACGTCACTCATCAGCAAAAGTATACACAGTGTCATATAACATGTTTGTTTTAGTAAAGATCCCATGATAATTCAGGATCTAAAGTTCATGCTCTATAATATGTCTTTAGTTATTTGACAGCCTTTGTTTGTTCCAAAATTAATGGAAACCTTCTTACATAGTTATTTTATCGTAATTTGTTCTTCTAGCTAAATCCGAATAGATATAATGTAAAGTTGTATCTGGTCTGACAGAGCATATGAAATGGACTTACAAATGAAGAGTAAAGCGTCAAAAGCATAAATTTACATTTTAATTAGATATTCACTAATGCTTTTAAAATAACCAACTGCTTAATATTACACTTGTTCATAAATTAATCGATCATCAAGCAAAAGCCATTGTGGTTTGAATGAAAAAATACGGGGACCATCGAACGATTGGCCAGTTAGACAATGTTTATGAGTAATCAAATAACATCAAATAAAAATGGCATGAATTACACATTCTTTATTCAAGCAAGCAAATAGAACAGCATTATGTTTTAATCCACGTCAACAAGAATAAAACACCATTAAATTTAGGTTTTCCGATGATAAATATGTTAACATTTGTTTTAATGTCGTATAAATAAACTGCGACAATACGTTACTGTTATTTATGTGAATATATATTTTTTAACACTTTATTTGATTTTATCTTATTATTCACGAGAAAAATACATTGAAACGTTACTCAACATTCACACAACCTTTCATACGACAGTTACATCGTGCTTGATTATGCTCAATCTAAAACTGAACACTTTTATAAAATAGGATAATATTTGTTCAATTTTACATTTAATCAACATGTGCAAAAACAAATTACCAGCACACAATCACTCACATGCATAGTTTTATGCCCTTTTATACTGTGTACCTGCACGATATCAATTGATATTCAATAGCAACATTCAAATATACTTTCAAGATGATCATATGTGAATATGATTTGCATACGGGAAGTATGAGTTAAACACATGAAGCTAAAATCCCATTTTTAAAAATATCGTCATTCTATATATTTGCATCAATTCACTTACAAACTCTAATCAATTTGTCAAACTGCATTGAATAATCAACAGTGTGAAATATATGTATTGATAAACTAAACAGTAAGCTTTAAAACAACTCACCCAAATCACACTTAACTGATAACATCATTGTCAATGCACAAAAATTAAACAAAATAATAAATATATATTTAAGATCATTGTAAATTATGTTGTCGTGACTGTGCTTGGAGAGAAAATTAAGTTTTCCGTGAAATGATAATTAATCGTTTCTAAATCAATGTGAAATTGAGTGATACATATATATATATACTCTTGTTTAACATGCGGTGTTTATTGTTTCAAAGCCAGTAATGTTTTTATTCCGGTCTGGCAAAGAATGAGTGACAAAAAATATACATTATAGAAATGTAGAAAAATTATCAAATCATCTACCATATATAAGAAATAATGCTATACACCATAATACATGTGTTTTAAAACATTCAGGTACATCCTTTAAACCATTTATTATTAAAGTCGGGAATTTATATCAAAACATGTTGAAATCTGTATGAGAACACTTCATATAGATGATTTCATTCGAGGAATACTTCAAACTTTGAAATTGAACATTAGTGTTTATTTCGGCAATTCTTTACAAGAAGGATGCTTAAAATCGTTTATGGATATTCACACATCATCCGTCCGTGATGATCACATGGCATCTAATCAATGTGTTAAACACTTACTGCAATTAATAATAAACAGTGTCAAGATATGTGTATTCTGGAATCTTCTATATTTTCTACATGCATATAATAACGTTCATTGTTGTTTATTTGTACTAAGTGGACCGTGTACGTGATTATTACTGATATGTTTATTTGTA
>LQRL01176888.1:4016-24562 GCA_001703475.1 Hydroides elegans
GTTGCTTGGCAATGTAAACTGTCATGGCGGATAAAGTTCATATTTTTTAATATTTTCATTGAATTTAAAGGTATGTTTACCTCTAACTTAATTTCATTTACCTTATTTGAAGCCTACCATAACATACCACATATCTAAAAGATAAATACACGAATTTATACATATGTAAAGTCAAATACCAAGACCCAAATGCCCCAAAACAAAGCTCATAAATTGGCATATGAGTGTATGCACGTAAATAAAGGAAATAAAACCGAACGCTAAGTGAGCAAACTATGCAAAGTACCAGTGACAAGACACTTACTTATATGAATTGTTATAAAACTAAATTGTTGATGCATAAAATGTATGGACGAGTATTAAATAAACAGCAGGAGTGGGAAGGTTGCTTACAAATATTTTGTGCAAGGGGTGCTTTTCAATATACATTTTTTAAAAATGTTTGATGTTTTATTATGCATTCATATGTTTACAATTCTGCATTATTATATTAATACGCTATATTTCTGGAAAACTTACGTAATATGATAGTAAACGCTGTCATAGAAAAAGTGGTTAAGATTCATTCAATTCGCATATTCACATTCCATTTTCACATCACCTTCCTCGCAATGATGTCGATTGGAAATATTTGCACAATAAATTAATACACATATATAAAATATATTTCATGCCAAAATCAAATGCATAATTATCAATGAAGTCTGGGAAATTAAGGTTTAAATTTGTTCCATTTCCTTATCCAGTGCCATTTTCATTAGAATATATCGCACATCTTGTAAAATGATTTTAACGAAATGTTTATATAATGATAACTGCGGTCATCTGTATATTCATGAAGCAAATTTGTCAACAGTCGCAGATTTTCACCCATATCATCGATATGGTCCGAGTCAACATCATCGTTAGAAGTTTTTAAGCTAACAAAAAAGTGGCACTAATAAACGTGTATGATTAACCTATTTTGTATGTTTTGAGCTGTACCTACCTTGTGTCATATAGTTGACTGACGTAAACTGGGATACAATCAATATTATATTACCAGTGCTTTGATATGAAGTGCACATTTCGACGTGTTGCTTCTATATTTGAAGTCGTTCATAATTTTGACATTTACATTTTGAACATGTTTTTTTAAACTAAATTGCCAAAATGGATATTACTGCATGTACAAGGCAGCATATATGCAAAGATACGCTTTATTCAAATATGTAATATAGAGCATATAATTAATTGATAGTATCACTATTTTAGTGATCATATTAAGTAGCCAAACAAACAGTTTTACATATAATGATTCTGTATTTTCAGGTAAATCAAAGAAATAATGGCATCCGGCCTAAGCCCCACGCGACGTAGCGTGAGCGGGGCTGGGCCGACCAGTGGTACATTTCCCGCTGCCATGGCCGGTCCTAGTCCTACCAGCATGTCACTTCCAGGTGTGGACCCAGATAAACTGAAATCGCGACTTTATTCCTATGCACCACAACAGGCACCTATCAACACACGGTCACTTGCATTCAAGCGCCCGACCAATTCACAATTCAAACGATCTGCGGTACCAAGTGCTGCTAGATTAGAACCTTTGGTGAGTTATAATTACTTATGAGTCCTCAAATTAAGAGTTATACATTAATATACATATATAAGCATTTGGATATATGGGCACATTACAATTTGGGTGACTTTTAGCAATCATTAAACAATATTTTTTTCTTCATTTATAGCCGGTCCTAGGAGTATTCCAGGAGAAGAACAAACCAGAATATATCCAGCGTGTAGCTCGCGAAAAGCTTGAAACCGAGGGTAAATTAAAGAAGCAAGATGAGCCTGCGGCTAAAAAGAAAAGGCCCAGCTCCCGTGGTTCTCCGCTACCGGAGCTTCCACCAGAGCTTAAAGAAAAGCAACGTCAAATGGGTGGCAGCATATTAGATGTAGCACCACCAGCACCCGAGGCCAGAGAGATAAAAGGACGTCAACACACAGAGGGACCAAGTATACCACCCACATTTGCATCGAAAGGTTCGACTCATTATAAAATATTATTACTGAAATTTTGAATTTAAGATAATTCTTAATTCTTAAATGTTTCTGTTTGTTTTAATATGAGATGATCAATCATTGATTCGGTTTACAAATACTTATGATATATAATTAAATATATACCTTACATGTATTAACATTATATTATATGCTAGGTGCCACCCAGTATTTGGGTATGACAGACATGAACGATATCATAAAAGTGATCCGAGACAATCCACGTACAGGGTTCTTATATCTTAGTCCTGCTATCTCCAAATCATCCGCCGCATATCACTACTATAACCTCAAGTAAGTTTGAAATACGTTTTAAAGACACATTCTAGTGAAGTAACATTATTGAAAGATAGCTGTGTACGAAAATAATCCTTTCATATAAGGTTGACTATCTATATTAGATATCGTTATTATCTTTAAACAGAGTGACAGACCACGAACACAGTAACCGACAGGATCACTGCACCGTGAGCATTAAGGGAGTGACGCGCATGCGTTCAGATGACGAAACTGAATTTGTGCCGCTCGACCGCTGGGAGCAGGAGTACACATACTTCCAGAAGCTCGTCAAGGTACTATAGATGCCTCCACAATATCATAATTTTTATTTCGATTAAGGTTCCAGCACGAAGTTTGGCTATGACACTGTTTCGGAAGTACTCGAATAAATCCATTTAAATCGAATGCATTATTATCCTTAATGTTATTCCAAAGCAGCAATTTATTGCTTATCATTGTTTCAATTAACTCATTTGCAGATTAAGGTGTTTGCACAATTCCGCATGTGGAAGGCGTTTTACGTATGGAAGAAGAACGTGCGTGGCAAGAAGTTCACGGATCACAAGAAGCAATTGAATGAGAACCTCTTCATTGTCAATCCAGTGAGTCTAAATTTTGATAAAATCTAATTATAAATCTGTTATCATATCCCTGTCTATTTATATTTAAAGAAAATGTTATGGGATAAACGGTAGCAATCAAACCGAGTCTCTGAGCCATGGACAGTGGGGGAAATAAGCCAAAAAGTGCCGTTCCTATCCCTATTAAACTGATATATTTTTTGTTATCCAGTCCTTGCGCCCAGCGCTGCTTAATGTCCGCGAGATGTGCTACCGCATTAGTGACATGGGTCTCTGCAAGGTCGAGAAGAACCACACGTACACCCTCAGCGAGTTCCGCGAGGCCCAGTTCTCCCAACTCAAGGAGGTAAGTTTTTAGTTATAGCCTTTTGATGTTCATTGTATGGAATATACATATATGTTCATGTCACGATTCACGCGACTGGATTCTTTTAAATTTAGGGTAAATATATTCAAATACTGGGCACATCCCTGGGATTAGAAAAATATTATGTTCACTCTTTTTTATGTCACATTGCTTGTATAAAATTTAATTCACGTTTTGAGACATATGTACTAAATAATTACTCACCATTCACCTTGTCACTGCATGGTCGCTGTTGAAAACATACAGGTTGGCTACCGGCTGGCTGAGTTTAGAGAACTTGTTAAAGAAGTGGTGCGCTCCGCATGCCGTACCGCTCTTTTGGAAGTTGGTTTCACACCCGATGATTATTTCTACGATGGCATGGATAGCCCAGGCTTGTATCAAGGTAAACGTGCATGTTAGCACACGTTGTTAAAGATGTATGTTTATCACGTTCTAAAGTTGTTGTCATCGATATATTTTGGGTATTAAACGTTATGCATATTCAATACTAGTCCATTTATAGACTTTTGGATGATGTTGTTTCTTTTCAGGATATACATTAATATTTGAGGATATAAGAATCGCTATCCTCATGCGTACATTTCTTTTACAGATGGCGCTCCAGGCACTGCGTCAAGTTATTTGATGCAGAGCAACTACGACATGGACATTTACGGCGAGGCGCCTGACAAGATGACCTACACCGAGCAGGCCAATAAGCGCGCCCACTGCAAACGCCTGTCCTGGTCAGTGTCACGTTGAGGCTCTAATCAAATGAATTATATTATGAATGAGATCCTGAAATGAGATATTTTAGAGTAAATAATGAAATTAGTTAACTGTGTACCAATGTTTACCAACTGTTTAAAATATCATGCCAAATACACTCGATAAAAAAATAACATATATTTCATGTGTTTTTACAGCTTTATTCGACTGGCGGATTACTTGATCGTGAACACAATGCATGTGTTGGCCGTCAACTCAGTGTCGACTCTGCTCAACTACCTGAAAGAGCAGTTGGCAAACACGCCCAGCCTGGAAGAGATTCAGAACTGGAACAAAGAGCCCGAGAGGCCACCGACCCCAGAGGAAAAGAAAGAAGCAGCCGTAAGTATTTTTTTAAATATTTTGTTTCAGTTGTAGCACAACGTCAATTTAGTACTGTAAGCATTGTTAATTCAAATACATGTTCATATTGTTATTTTTGATGTGTATGTAGAAAACGTTGAAGATGTTTTCGGCTCATTACATGTGTAAATTTTGTATGCTTCACGAAACAACAATATCAACTACTCAACATTGTTTCCATACAGAAACCACATGACCCCACAAAGGGCCCGCCTCCACCAGTGACTGAACAGAAACAGGAGGAAGAAGAGGAAGAGGAGCCACCTAAGATCCCACTCTACCTGACCGAGTTCATCCTCGAGCCCAGCAACCTCATGTTCTCGCCCGACGAGGACGAGTTCCAAGATGGGGTCACCGAGGTCATCAAGGGATTCCAGGATACCGTGCTGCAAGTGCAGAATCTCGTGCCAGACACCTACTTTGACGCCTTCACCAGGTAAGAATTTAATTGGCATTATTGGGAATATGTTTATTTGCGGATTAAAGAATACCTGGTAAGTGGTTGAAAAGCTCCTTTAAGCGTAAACTTACTTGCACATTGAAATTATTATATATAAATTCCATTTACAAAAAAAAAGTTGTATTTACATATTAGTCAGCACAATACATTCATTCATACATTGTTCTCCAGGCCCATTATCAACAACAAATTCGAAGAGAAGACATGCGGCGAGGGCCCCAGCTTGCCCACAATGTTCGACGACGATCGGCACCTGCAGGGTCTCATCAGCAACATCCGGGACTCGCTCACGGCCGCGTTCAACGCCGCGCAGCAGTATAGCGACACCTTTGAGCCCTACAGGGAGTTCTACAAGGAGAACGAGACGTCGGACCTCGAGGCCATTAGGCAGGAGGAGCATGGTGAGTTGTGGGGTGTACAGGGATGGGTGTTTCGATATGGGGTGGTGTTCAAGACTCGAAAGCGGGGCAAAAATACTATATTTTTTAATAACATTTATTGTGCCTAACAGTTGTTTCGTATCTTCTGAAATCGGGGATATAATTTGACATATTTTATACTAAGAAACGTTGCAGATAGATCCGCAATATACTTAAAAGTATTGCAAATTTAAATACTTCATATTCGTAAATTAAACAAGAGTATATCATATCTTTGGGTTTGTTTTCATTCACAGCTGTGGATAGATTAGGTATGTATTAAGAATGCCATGCCATGTTACATTGTTTTATTCGTTCGTGTTTATCCTATTTGTGAATAAAGCATTTTCTGAGTTGTTGCATGCATGATTAGATATTTAAGGCCTCAAAAGTAAGTTTTTCAGGGGCTTCTTATATGGGTCTATATGTTCCCTCGAGGTGTCATTCAAGTGTTTAATTCTGGTAAAACACTTTGAGTGTACTGCTAGAGGATGAATATGTGTATTTTCCTAAATATCTTTGGATCAATCTGTACATAAGAAACGGTTTTGGCTAGAAGCTGTGTCTTTTGCAAACGAAATATTAAGTGTCGCTCCATACTCTCCTGGAATTTAAATACTTCGGTGTCGCATAAACGCATATTTGTGAATTAATGTGTGATTGCTAAGCGTTACACTAGCGTAGATATTGAATCGACAGCCCGTTTCAATCATGTCGGCACTTATTTTATACTTAGCTGGTTTTGGTTTTCTGGTTTTATGGTGTTTTAAATGTCATGGCTGTATTAAATGCGTTTGTGCATTGATCTCTCTTGGGTTATATTATGATCCATATCAAGCAACAAACTGAAAGATGGTAAAAAATAAAATGTTTATTTTCTGCTATACTAGAGGTTAACTTTTATTATATTTTCTTTTTAGAGCGACTCAGTAGATGCAAACCAACCTTTCCCTCGAAGGCAAAATAGAAATAATTGTCATAAGATTTATTTACATATATTAATAAATGAAGATAAAGTCGTTTTAACATTTTAGCATTATTTTTCCCTTTCACCTTTACCCAGACGTGCCGTTCTTCGCGGAGGCCCTTGAGAACTACACGAAACAAATCAAGATGGCCGAGGGCATCATCGTGCGCCACCCACTGGGCATGCTGCTCATCGACGCCGACAAGATGAAGTCGCTCATGATCCCGTCGCCCAACCGCTGCCTCGACGTCATCAACGAGATTCTTCCGGTCAAGGCCTGCAAGGAGGTCGATCGCTTGATCGCTGAGCTGCAAGACGCGCAGTTCAAATTGGACTTTGAGGCAACGACGACGCTCGAGTTTGTGCAGAGTCTGACGTTCTTGGATGAGATCCAGGAGAGGATTGAACCGCTTCAGAAGGAGGCACAGGTAATGCATCAAGGAAAAAAATATGTGATACTAAGAAAAAAAAAAATTATACTAAAATTCTATGTTAAAATGTCTCTACCTGTTTCATATCACTTTTGACTCGCCGAAGTATTTAAAGCGACGTTGAATAGATATGTGTCACTTGAGCACTGAACAAAATCTTGAATTTTCTTTCTTACAGATCGTGAACGAGATGCACGAGTTGATCGAGCTCTTCTCCGTGCCCATCCCACCAAAAGACTTCGCCATCTACCAAACCCTCAGCGGTTCCATCAACACGGTTCTCAACTGCATCGACCGAGCCCTCGCCGACCGCGACGCCGACGTCGACCGCTTCTGCACGCACCTCGACAAGGACATTGCCGAACTGGGCAAGGAGCTGAAGGAGGTCAAGGCCGAGAGCCAGAACCCGATGATCCTGGACGCCAAGGCGGATCAGCAGCAAGTGGAGAAGGCGCTCAAGAAGATGCACAACCAGATGGAGGAGCTGCAGCAACGCGCCTATCTGTACAAGTCCTACCAGAAGAACTTCAAGGTCGAGGTGACCAAGTACGATGAGCTGGAAGAGGTCTATGCTGAGCTGAGGTTGAAGCAGCTGCTCTGGGATTCCATTCGCGACTGGGACAACATGCTGGATGAATGGCGTGATGCCAAGTGGGATACTATTGATCCAGAAGATATGACGTCGACCACCACCAAGTATGCCAAGAGCGTGTATCAGCTGGAGAAAGGTCTGCCGCCCAATGGCGTTGTGCCTATGCTGAAGCAACGGGTGGACGATATGAGGGATAAGGTGAGTCATATTAGATTGTAATATCTTAATTGAAATATCACCTTTAATTTAGTATTGATATAAAGATTTTACTTCATATGTTATATATAGTTTCAATCATATATAATTTGATAATATATCGCCATTTAGTTAACTTATACGGGTATAATGCTGTAAATCCTTATTGTTTTAAACTAATATATATTTACAATATTTAAAGCTCCCCGTCATCACTCACCTGAGCAACCCTTGCCTGAAGAAGCGTCACTGGGAAGAAATCACGGCTGTTCTCGAGCACGAGTTCACCTCTGAGGAACCCATTTCTCTGCGCAAACTCGAGGAGATCGAAGCTTTCGAGAAAACCGAGGAAATCGAGGAGATTTCGGGCAAAGCAAGCTCCGAGGCCAGTCTCGAGGCGATCCTCAAGAAGGTCGAGGAATCGTGGAAGGCGTGCGAATTTACCGTGCTGCAGTACAAGGATTACAAAGACGTGTTCATCCTTGGAGGCACGGATGATATCCAGGTGTTGTTGGATGACAGCAACATCAATATCCAGACCATCGCGTCTTCGCGTCACGTGGCGCCAATCAAGGCGCAGGTCGACACGTGGGTCAAACAGCTCGAACTCTTCGGCAAAACACTGGTGAGTTCAAATAATGTTTAGAAGAAGAAAAAAAATATTGAACCTATAACTTAGTCTGGGAAAATCTGATTAAAGTAAGCAAACAAAATTATAATGCTACAATTTTGAATTATACAAATAATACAACTGCGTTGACATATCTCTATTATACATGGCTCGTTTCTTTAGGATGAGTGGCTTGAGTGCCAGCGTGCCTGGCTCTACCTGGAGTCCATCTTCAGCGCCCCTGACATCCAGCGTCAACTTCCGGCCGAGGCCAAGATGTTCATGACGGTGGACAAATCCTACAAAGAAATCATGCGTAACGTCAACAAGATGCCGGCAGCAATGCGTGCGGGTACACAGCCAGGTCGTCTGGAAACACTGCAGAACAATAACGCTCTGCTCGATCAGATCCAGAAATGCCTAGAGGCGTACCTCGAGTCCAAGCGTGTCGTTTTCCCCAGGTTGGTGTGATTTTTTTCTAGTGGAATGAATATAGTTTCGATGCTTCATAATATTTAGTGTTTGGTGCCGAGTCGAATATTGTCTATTTAGAATTACCGAAAAAAACAAACGCTGCTCATAAGCATTTTTTATTCAGTGAAATAAACCATCGTATTAGGTTTTTTTGAATTGTACTTTAATTCTTAGCTTGCGAAACATCGTTGACTCTCAATTTCATCTTAAGGTTCTACTTCTTGTCGAACGACGAGTTGCTTGAGATCTTGGCTCAGACCCGTAACCCTCTGGCCGTGCAGCCGCATTTGCGAAAATGCTTCGACGCCATCGCCAAACTCGAATTCGGCATCGAGAAGAAAACGACAAACGAGGACGGTGAAGAGGAGATTCACTACACCAATGACATTCTGTCTATGATTTCGCCCGAGGCTGAGGTCGTCAGTTTGGGCAAGGTATGTGTGGTGATCAGACTAGTTTGTCTGGTGTTTACAGTAGGCTACTCAACTTTTGTTTTCGATAATGGCATTTAAAAGAGAGAAAAAAATCGAGTGCAACGCTGCAGCTACTAATAATTGAGACTCCCTCTATATCATGCAAATTTCATGATGTGACATCAAAGTCATACACGTTTTACTTAAGGCTACCTAGATATCGCCTTATAACCCTATCAACCTCTATCTTACACAACAGGGCCTGAAGGCGCGTGGCAACGTGGAGGACTGGCTGGGCAAGACGGAAGAGGCCATGTTCGTCAACCTACGTAAATTGGTCAAGGCGGCCATCGGCGATTTCTATCAGAAGGAGCGCAGCACGTGGGTGCTCGACCATTGCTCACAAGTCATTCTCACCGTGTCGCAGATTGTGTGGTGTAGCGACATCACCAAGATATTGGAAGGCGATGGCGACCGCGCCCAGGGCATGAGGGACTTTGAAACCAAGAGCTACGCGGTTAGTATGATAATGATACAGCTGTTTCTTTTACGTTAGACATTTCAAAGCGTTGTATTACGTCTGAGTTGAATTTTTGCGTAAAACAAAATTAACATAGTTTTCGAACACTCGCGCAATAAGATCACTCGCATATGCATGGGGTGACACTTTCTGACATTCACCATGTGCCTTATTTCATAAAATAACAGGACTTGAACGAGCTGGCCGCCATCGTGCGCCGCGAACTCCCCAAATTGGCGCGTGCAGTGCTCGGCGCGCTCATCACAATCGACGTGCACGCCAGGGACATGGTGTCGGAAATGGTCAAGAAGGAGGTCACCAGTGTCACCAATTTCGAGTGGCAGAAACAGAGCAGGTGGGTTTAGCAAGATGTCTAATTATAGACATTATGATCGCTATCCTTATGTTACAACTTAATAACTGAAAACACTGCTCAAAGGCTAAACTATGCAACCGTTTCATATGATAATGAAAGTGCAATATATGGCTTAGATGAGATTCAAAATTGAGACAAACATTTTTTGTCCCTTAAGTTTGAAGAGCTATATTGATTTTTTACCCTGTGATTTCCCTAGATACTACTGGGATTTGGACCTGGACAACTGCGTGGTGCGCATGTCAAACTCGCTCTACGTCTACGGCTACGAATATCTTGGCGCCTCACCGCGTCTCGTCATCACCCCGCTTACGGTAAGTCATCCGGGAAGAGTTTTGATAATGCTCATTGCTAAACCTAATTTCTCCATTAATATTGCATTAAGATTAGTGACTATTGTAAACAAAGCATAATTCAACGACATACACTCAAACTATTTCATGAAGGCCATAAGGCCACAAAAATAATTAACCATCAATCATATCTCTGTAACATTTACAGGATCGTTGCTACCTGTGCTTGATGGGTGCCCTCCAACTCGATCTCGGCGGCGCGCCCGCTGGTCCGGCCGGAACCGGAAAGACCGAGACCACCAAGGATTTGGCCAAATCGCTGGCCAAGCAGTGCGTCGTGTTCAACTGCTCGGACGGCCTCGACTACAAGATGATGGGACGCTTCTTCTCTGGGTTGGCGCAGTCGGGTGCCTGGTGCTGCTTTGATGAGTTCAACCGAATCTACATTGAAGTGTTGTCTGTCATCGCGCAGCAGCTGATTACTATCAGGAATGCCAAGGCCGCTAAGGTACGTTGAAGTTTATTTTATGAATTGACATAATTTAACTGACATTCTGTAGCAATTGAAAAGTGTTTTTTATCAGTATGGACATAAATGGGTATATTTGTATGAACTCAAACTCCCAAATATCATTTGAAACAATTTCGTTTTTAGGTGTCACGGTTCATGTTTGAGGGTCGCGAGATAAAACTTGTGGCGAGCTGCGCCGCTTTCATCACCATGAACCCCGGTTACGCCGGACGAACGGAGCTGCCTGACAACCTCAAGGCTCTCTTCCGACCCATCTCTATGATGGTGCCCGATTACCGTGAGTTAACCTTGATTATTTGAAGAAGGTTAACGTGTGTAAATACGAATATAAAATTAATTGGACGATTTCAAGGATTATTTTTGATGTGATAAATTATTAAAATTTGAATGTGTATGGATTTCACTTTCTTTTTTTTGTGTGTTGTATTTCTGTTCCAACAAGACTTATCTCTAATATTTTTTTTCAAATCCGACAGGTTTGATTGCTGAGGTGATCTTGTATTCTGAGGGTTTCGAATCGTCAAAAAACCTTGCACAGAAAATGACACAAATGTACAAGCTCAGCTCCGAGCAGCTTTCACAACAGGTACTAAATACACACGTTATTTTGCCAAAAGTTTGATCAACCAGTAAGAAAACTAATAAAACAATAATAAGATATTTTAAAATCAAATGATGAGTATTGATAAAAAAGGACAAGAAAATCACAGTGCCGATGTTAGACATGCATTCAAACATGTATTCTCTTCATTATCAGGACCATTACGATTTCGGCATGCGTGCGCTCAAATCTGTGCTGGTGATGGCTGGCGCACTGAAGCGACAGAACCCAGACAAGGACGAGGATGTTGTGCTCATTAGAGCTTTGAGAGATTCCAACTTGCCCAAGTTCTTGAAGGATGACGCTATCCTCTTCCAGGTAGGACTTTTAAATTTCTATTTGTATATTGATTTGTATACATTAAGCTTTGAATTGTGAGTAAAAAAATCATATCATTTAGCCTTCTTTTATCTCTTCAAATTGCAATTTTCAATTTTTGTGTATCTTTAGAACAATATAAATGTACTGCCTCGTACACAACATCCACCCTTTTTCATTCGCAGGCCATCTTGTCGGATCTGTTCCCGGGTGTGGAGATCCCCGAGCACGACTACGGTCGCTTCCAGGAGGAGATCGAGACTGTGATCGCGGCCAAGGGGCTGCAAGTGGTGCCAACGCAGGTCAAGAAGGTCATTCAACTCTACGAGACCATGGAGGTCCGTCACGGCGTCATGTTGGTGGGGCCTACTGGCAGTGGCAAGACAACCGTCTACGATGTGAGTTAATCGAAGAAAAATAATTGAAAACTTGTTACAATATGTTAAGTTCCACTACATTCACTAATTGTTCGGTAAACTGCTTGAGACAATAGTAAAACCCGATGCATAACCGGCGTGTTTTAAGTTAAATGTAGGTTAAAATGAAAACTTATATATGACCTATATATAATCCCTTTATTCGTATTCCTGTGTTTTAGGCTCTTGCGCAAGTATGCCGCAACCTGCACGAGGACGAAACGCAACACAACCCGTTCTACGAGCCCGTTCACATCCACGTGATGAATCCCAAGTCGATCACGATGGAGGAGTTGTATGGCGGCATCGACAAACTGACACTCGAGTGGAAGGACGGTCTCATGGCCATTACTGTCCGACACGCCGTACAGGTGAGAGACAGAAGCGATTGTATTGCAACAGTTAACACTAATTTTCTTGTAAAGAGTTATGCCAAAAGTACTTTTCAATTTTCACAATACATGTAGATATAAGATTTGACAAAGCATTGGAATTATTGTGTTTTCAGCCTGCACAGTAATAATTCAGTTCAAATGTATGTATATCCATAACGAATGTTCTTTGTTTCATGGACACAGTGGGGGGTAAGTACATATGTAGGCCCTTGGATTTAAGGAGCTTGTCTTTGTTTAGTTATGTGTAGATTGGAGCAGAAGTGTTCATTTCCCTTTATTGTAGTGATTTTATTTCAGTGTTTTGTCTCCAGATTGAAGCTGTAATATATAGCCTAGACTCGTTTAAGAAACAGATGTAAGAAAAGTGTTTATTGAAAGTCCTATATTGTTTGCATTTAGTATTGTAAATTTCCATTTATTTAAAGTGCATGTTGGTTTGACGATGTTATTTCCTTAGGAATATTTTATCTAAGCATTCGAATACATATTTTTGTCAACTTGGCAATCTTAATGTTCATTTCCTTTTCAAAACCAGAGTTGCTTCCTAGAATTAACATTTTCATCGGTGTAAAAAAATATAGATGAATGTGCTTGTTGTGATTTGTAATTGTTTGATATTAAAATTGAAATTAAAGCCAGACACTTCATATGAACTGTGCTGGATGCAGAATAGGTTTGTGACTGCCTGTTTTTCGCAAAATATTAAATGTATATTTGTTCATAATGACCATCGCGTTTCTATAGTGACTATCGTTGCTAAGCAAGGTTGTACTATTTGCAGGACACCTCCTCAGATCATCATTGGGTGGTATGCGACGGTCCAGTCGACGCCCTTTGGATCGAGAACATGAACACCGTGTTGGATGACAACAAGATGTTGTGTCTGGCCAACTCTGAGCGAATCAAATTCACGCCTTTTATCCACATGGTGTTCGAGGTGCAGGATTTGGCCGTGGCCTCACCAGCCACTGTCAGCAGGTACTAGATTTCCCGCAATATAGTTACCCTGCCATCTTGTCACATATTGATGTCTATATTATATAAAATGTATCGCAAGGTTTTCGAACTTTATACATTATCTGAGACCATTTTGTTCCACAGCCGATTTCAGTATATCATATTAAAATAAACCTACGAATAACATTTGAGAATCTTCAAAAAACAAATCTGATCATTATCTAATAATATTTTTTGACATAAAGATGCGGCATGGTGTACATCGACCCCGCCGAGCTCGGCTGGCGTCCATACATGAACACGTGGATGACAGAAAAGGGCACGCGCCTTAAGCCCGAGACAAAGGAGTTTCTTCTCGAGCTCTTCGACAAGTACGTGGACGAGGGCCTGAAATTTGTCAACAAGAAGTGCACTCAGGCCATTATGCAGACTGACCTCGCCAAGGTCGTAGCGCTCTGCAAGCTGCTCGAGTGCCTTGTACTCCTGCCGGGCAATGTGGACACGCGCCAGGACCCCGCCAAGCTACATCCATTGGTGGCCACCACGTTCGCCTTCTGTTACTTGTGGTCCATCGGTGGCAATATTGTGGATAGCAACTGGGACTCGTTTGATACGTTCATGCGCGGCATCTTCGACGATTGCCCCGAAATTAAGGTATGTAGATATTGCTATTGCAAACTGCTATATCCTTAAAATAAAATATATTTAAAAGCTTATTCAAAGCTTGTTTTGACATCAACTTAAAAAAAAACAGTTCTGAAAATTTGTCAAAGAGGTCAATAAATGGATTCAGAGAAATATACAAATATGAGCTTTACACAGAAGTGATAAATATGAATTTCCATTCCCTTTCCCAATCAGCTTCCGAACGTGGGCGACGTGTGGAGCTACTACATGGACTTTGACACGAAGCGCATGGACTCGTGGGAGCGCATTGTGCCCGCCTTCAAGTTCGACAAAGAAATGCCCTTCTTTGAGCTGCTCGTGCCCACGATCGACACGGTGCGCTTTGGGTACCTCATGGAGAAGTTCCTTCAAGTCAACCAGTCCGTGCTCTACACTGGTGGCACTGGTAAGTAGGCGTTTTCTAAAGAGAAAATTCGAGCTGATTAGTTGGAGATGGAGATGGAGAGAATCCGCTTTAGAAAATAATAATGAAATAGTGAATTACTCTTTTCTTAAGGAATAGGAAAAAATTTTAACAAAAAATATTCAAAAAATCAAGACAAATATAATCGTTTTTTGGTTTCCTGACCAACAGGTGTGGGTAAATCGATGGTGGCCAAGGGTCTGCTGACTGGCATCTCCGAGAAGGCCAACTACGTGCCCGTCTTCATCAACTTCTCGGCGCAGACCTCATCCAAGCGAACGCAGGAAATGATAGAGGGCAAGCTGGAGAAGAAGCGAAAGAACATTCTGGGCGCCCCGAAGGACAAGCGTGTCATCATCTTTGTCGATGATTTGAACATGCCTAAGCTCGATACGTATGGCTCGCAGCCGCCCATTGAGTTGCTCAGGCAGTATCAGGTAATGAAGAGTGTGTCTATGTCTCTGTTGCCCCATAATTTATCTTAATAGTGATTAAGATCTCGCTGCTATATCAACGTTCTAATGTATTTTTGTGCCGAAAGGATAGGTGGGCATTTTGCAAAATCTACACCCAATTATGATACCATATTCTATCAGTAGCTACGAAATCAAAATTATAAATATGATTTGATGTTCGCTGTTTCAGGATTTCGGCGGCATGTACGACCGGGAGAAGCTGTTCTGGAAGGAGTTCCAAGACGTGACAATCTGCGCCGCTTGCGCTCCCCCTGGCGGCGGAAGGAACCCCGTCACGCCTCGCTTCATCCGCCACTTTGCTATGCTCACCATCCCCAGCCCCTCCGAGCACAGCCTCAAGACCATGTTCACTGTGAGTTGTAGTGGAAATTGATATGATTTATATACTACAATGTGTCTTGCATAATGCTAAATCACGGACTGATGTTAAAAGTATTATAGGCGTTCAATCATAACTGCTATAAATGTGAAAAGTATAAAGCAAATATAGACGTCACATAAACAGAATAAAAAAAGCATCTTTATCTTAAATTTGGTCTTTGCATCACTCGTATTTTCTTCAATTTTTCCATAGGCGCTGTTGGGTGGCTTCTTCTACGAGTTCCCACACGAGGTGCGTCAGTGCACTGAATCAATTGTGGGCGCCAGTGTCGACATCTACTTCCGCATGAGTACCGATCTCCTGCCCACACCCGCCAAGTCGCATTACGTGTTTAACTTGCGTGATTTGTCCAAGTGTATTCAAGGTAGGACATTGTTATTTGCCGTGTTTAACTCAAATATTAAAAATTGCAATAAATAAAACCTCAAAAGAATATTAACACTCAATCATAGGAGACATTATATAATAACAATTCGAGCTCACTTAAAAGAAAAAAGATTACCTCTTTTATCGTTGGAAATTGTTGATAATCAAATGAATCATTCCTTTGTCAGGCATCTTCCAAGCGGACGTGGGCACGATCCGCGACAAGAAGTACATCTTCCGCATGTTCTGCCACGAGTCGCAGCGCGTCTTCCACGACCGACTGATCGATCACACAGACAAGGCCTACTTCCACGAGATCCTCGCAGAGATGGCCAACAAGCACTTTGGCGAGACCGTCGAGGCAGCCACGTTCAGGACGGAGCCGATTATCTTTGGTGACTACATCAAAGTGGGCGCCGACAAGGAGGATCGTGTCTATGAGGAACTGAGTAATGTGCCCAAGGTCAAGGCTGCGCTAGGCGAGGTAGGTTGAAATGTTTTGCTGTGCTTGATTTTGAGTTGCTAAAGGAGATACGAAAGGTTTTGTTGTGGTGCAGTGTTGTTGTGCTAAAGTACCAGTGATATGATATATTACTGTTGGCATGGTTATGAAGCAATGCACTCAGTCTAGTACTGTTACAGAATGAGATTGCATTGTAATTTGAAGAGTGGTATGAAAGATTTGTTTTGTGGTGGTGTGTCATGTTTCAAGCTTATATAGTAATCAAGCGTATAAAACTGCGGCAATAAGTATTGTTCTAATTTGTCATGTTTCATGTCATGCGAAGCAAAGATAGCACGGCGAATCCTTTGGCTGTTAAGTAAATTAAATCTTTATAATGAACAGTAAGCAAACATAACGTTTGTAATAATTTGCAATGTTGTGTTGCACAGTTGCTGAAGTTTGTAAGTCACTCGCACTCAGTTATGTGATTGAAATATTTTGCATACAATTTTGTGGCATTGTTACAATATTTTACAGACAGAAAATGTTTTGAATAAGAATTTTCATTGTGTGGAAATGACCATAAATCTGTAAATTATGTTTATCAGCCTGTACAAATGGAAGATAGTTTACCAACAGACACTTGCTTTGAATATTGTTTATATGAACGTGTATGTTATGCCATGTTGTATTTTCCTTTGCAATTGCAATTTTGATTTTATTTTCAGATTCTTGGTTATGTAAGTTTAAATTTGATCACTCTAATGAAATTGAGTGTAGCATAGAATTTTCTTGCTTCTAGCTGATACATTTCACGCGTCTCTTCTAGGCCTATGATTTCCCGTTTAATAAATGAATAAATGTTTATTATTTTCCATAACTTGTAAAACAATGAGTAATTAATTCGAAAAAATATCTTAAAGTGTAAATATGTATATATCAATTAGCTGCAATCGGTTATTTTCATATCAAGATACATTTTCTAGCTTATTCCTTCCCAGTTTTTCTTTATCTTCTTAAAACACTAAGTTCTTTCTCAACCTATGAAATTTAAAACATTGCACCTTTATTCTACGTAGACCGAATCACAACTTTTATCTACAAATTTCATAAGCATTACCGTAAAAGCACATTGCATTTTCAAAAAACAAATGATAGATAGTATGCAAATATTGTCTTTCCGTTATAACATCGAATCATCATTATCATCAATAATTTACTTCAAATAATTATATAACTGTTTAATATGATACATGAATAATACCATTTATTTAATACTTGATTATCAGTGTTTAATAACTTTTAAACTATTGCCTTTATAAACATGTACAGTTTACAGGGTTATCTATGGGCATGCGCATGCATTCATTTCTGCCACTTTGTTTTCATGTGAATAATACTGAATTTTAAAAAAATACATATTAACTTAAACATATTCATGAGAATATAAAGAAAGCAAAGTATCGAATTTTTGCTCATAAAAAAGCGTTGAAAATGCCAAATTGTTCAATAAAATTGTTTAATAAATTGGAAGATCGCACTGTGATGTGTTGACATACATGTGTTTCTAAATATAGTAACGAAACCATAATCTTGATATACATGTACACGTATATTGACATTATCTCGCTCGTTTTGCAGTACCTGGACGACTACAACATGACAAGTTCGAAAGAGATGAAGCTCGTCTTCTTCATGGACGCCATTGAGCACGTGTCGCGCATTGCGCGTATGATCCGCCAGGAGCGGGGCAACGCGCTTCTTGTGGGTGTAGGCGGTACGGGAAAACAGTCGCTCACACGGTTAGTATTGCATTTTGGATAGAGGGAAGGGGGCTGACTGGACTTGTGAGAGAGTTAAAACTGTTAACACACTACAAATGGATGTCAAACGCAGCGTAGTTTGATAGCTATTGTTTTTAATAATTTTTTGAGCCATGTAATTTCACATCAAGTATGAAATAATTTCAATGCTTTAAATGTACCCTACTTTTCTCCTCTACAGACTGGCTGCGCACATCAACGGATGCAAGTGCTTCCAGATCGAGCTGAGTCGTGGCTACGACTACAATGCATTCCACGACGATCTCAAGAAACTGTATGAGATGGCGGGCGTGCAGAACCAGAGCACCGTCTTCCTCTTCACTGATACACAGGTCGGTCTTAATGGCAAAACAATAATGCAATGTCTGCCATGACTTTGTGACAAAGTATACAAGAATTCCAAGCAATAGTTGCAATATCTTAATTGATTGACCTTATATGGATGAAATATAGAATTATTATAGCCCTGATTGAAAATTGTCGTGGTGTAGTTTTCTTTCTATCCAAAAATAAATTCATTCACTACTTATGAATGAATTAACTACCATTTTGTTTCCTTCTTTCGCCTCCTTTGCAGATCGTAGTAGAGGAGTTCCTGGAGGACATCAACAACATGCTCAACAGCGGCGAGGTGCCCAACCTGTTCGAGGCCGACGAGTACGAGCGCATTATTATTGGCTGTCGGCCCGGCGCCAAGGAGGCCGGCATCGCAGAGGGAAACCGCGATGGTGAGTTGCAGAGCGAAAGGCGGGCTGGGGATATGTCAGTCTGAATGCAAAAGATATATATCTAGCCACTCAACGATAAAAGCTTTATGTTTAGTTTACACGACCCTTTAGGGCGCTCGATTATATAAAGTGGAACTTAAGAGATATGGCTGAAAACCTGGGGGTAGCTGTAAATGAATTTGCCACTCACATTCACTTTTCCCCATCGAGATGCTTAAAAAAAATCATAACGTGGTTTTCCTCTCCTCTTTGCAGGCATCTACGAGTTCTTCATCAACCGCGTGCGCAACAACCTGCACATTGTGCTCTGCATGTCGCCCGTCGGCTCAGCCTTCCGCACGCGCTGCCGCATGTTCCCCTCGATCGTCAACTGCTGCACCATCGACTGGTTCACCGAGTGGCCACAAGAGGCGCTGCTGTCGGTCGCCAAGAGCAGCTTCGAGGAGGTCGATCTGGGAACGGATGAAGTCAAGGCGGCTATATGCGAGATGTGCATGGAGATACATACCAGTGTGGCTGATATGGCTGAGAGGTTCTATAATGAGTTGAAGAGGCACTACTACACGACACCCACGTCATACCTCGAGCTCATCTCGCTGTACTTGTCCATGCTCGTCGACAAGAAAAAGTGAGTTGCTTTGGACGTTTTGGGTAGTGTCAAACATTTTAAATTTGAAAAAGAGAAAATTGAAACAACATGATATTTCCACATCCTGTCTTCTGTTAATTCTGCTCATCACATGTTCCCTTCATTTACGTATATGTTTAGGCCAAAAGCTTTATCACGTATGCAGCCGTTCATTATTCAACACATTGTTAACATCATTTTTTTTTCATTCTCAGGCAACTGACTGCGGCGCGTGACCGCGTGGCCAACGGTCTCAAGAAGATCATGGAGACGAACGAGTTGATCGACACGATGAAGAAGGAGCTCGTGGCGCTCGAACCCGAGCTCAAGGTCAAGTCGGCCGACACCGAGAAACTCATGGAGCGCCTGGCGGTCGATCAGGAGAAGGCCGACGCTGTAAGTATTTGCAATGATATGTCTATGCGTTTAAAATTCTGCAAGTCTAGTGCAAGTGTAGTGTATTTTTCTGTTTGATGTTATACCGAAGGGCTCATTTATTTTAGTCAATGAAAATATTCATGAGTTGGTAATCTATACATGTATGTTTATTACGAGGAACTTTTATCCCTTTTGAAAAACCACCTCAAAATATAGAAATGTGAAGTAGCAATGTGTTAAATCGACGACATATCTTCATCTTCCTCATTCTTTCTAACCACCAGGTGCGTAAAGTGGTGAAAGAGGACGAAGCCGTGGCCAAAGTGAAAGCCGAGGAAACGCAGGCGATCGCCGACGACGCCCAACGCGATCTCGATGAGGCACTTCCGGCGCTCGAGTCCGCCGTCAAGGCCCTCGATGCCCTCGACAAGAACGACATTTCCGAGATTCGTGTCTTCGCTAAGCCGCCCGAGCTCGTACAGACTGTGATGGAGGCCGTGTGCATTCTCATGGGATCAAAGTGAGTGCAAACTGTGTACATTTTGTGATGATTGTTTGTGGAATATGTAATAATGACGTTTCTCTTTAGAATTAACGGTGACGATAAATATGATATTTTTTGCAATAGCTTTCTATAGTTTATAGAAAAAAAATCGTTTGAATCTATATAACTGAAATATATTTTTTAAATGTTCATCCTTCAATGTTATACAGAACTGACTGGGCCTCAGCGAAAGTATTGCTCGGCGACAACAACTTCCTGAAGCGCCTGTACGACTATGACAAGGACAACATCCCGCAGAGCATGCTCAAGAAACTCAAGGTCTACATCGACAACCCCAAGTTCACACCCGAGATCGTCGAGAAGACCTCCAAGGCGT
>LQRL01176888.1:24572-36568 GCA_001703475.1 Hydroides elegans
TCTGTACGCGCACGTCTTCCGCACGGTCGAGCCCAAGCGCCAAAAGCTGGCTGCGGCGGAAGCGGAACTGGACGCTGTCATGACGACGCTTAAGGAGAAGCAGGAAAAGCTGGCGGCCGTCGAGCAGCAGATTGCGGAGCTGCAGAAGAGCTATGATGACAGTGTGGCCGAGAAGCAGTACTTGGAGAAGACCATGGCGCTCACGACAGCGAGGTTGAAGCGCGCCGGTAAACTAACTGTTGCATTGGCCGATGAGAAGGGAAGATGGGAGCAGAATGTTAAGGTGAGTGGATGAGAAACGGGGTAAGGATAGGGGGTATTTGAGAGAGCGTTGATGGATATTGGGTCAGTGTCATGCAGCAAATATTACATGGCAAAAATTTTTTATTGATTTCCAATAAACATCTAGATTCTAGGGTACATAGGTTTAAAAGTCTTAAGAGACACATTATATATTACAAAAAAAATGGTTGAAAAAAAGGAACACTTGTAAGCGCAAAGCATGTTTTCGAAAACCGCCTCTTTTACGTTTTATGGTTTTATGCATGACTCATATCTTTACCGCTAAAACTCTATACCTTTAAAGTAAAATCATCAAAGCTAGTATTTTGTTATGTTAAGGAATTACAGAGGTTTCCTTATTTGGCACCAGATTAAGACTTGGCTTATGAATATTGTTTATGCCTGGTCAATCTTGTTTATAGCTACATTATTTATCCTGAATAAATAAAGGTTATATAAACAAATCATGGGTAAACCGTAAAATGATTTCACACAATATCAGTTTCAATCCAAAATTAACAGCAACAGTTTTGCAATCCAGATCGCAGCAATACTAGATTTGCTTGAATGTTTTCGATTCTAGTTTCGATTGCACTTTTCTCTTTTTGTACCTCTTTTTCCAAAACAACTGAGAAGGATTTTTAAAGAAAAACATCGTTGCTTTTTGCACTTATCGTCACATGATTCAATTGGAAAGATATCTTTTTCCCTGTCACTTGTTCCTTCGTGAATATCACTCTTTTCAAGTATTTCACTGTCATCGTGTGTGGCTTCTTCATTTCTAGTTTCTGTTTCATTATTGGTGTTGCAATCATCATCAGTTGAATCAACAGTATGTTCTTCATCAACGACCGAGTCTAAGTGTTCACTATTATCCAGTTGGCTGTTGTCCTTTGAGCCTGGACAACCATGATCGGAACCTGTGTCACCATGGCAACTTGTGATTGATTCTGAATCCTCGCTTTTCACACTTTCCTCATCGCTGGAACTGCCCTCACTTCCGGAGACACTATCATCATTATCACTGTCATCACCATGGTTACCATGATAATCCTGCCTCGAAACATTCTCTCCATTTTCATTTTCTTCGTCACTTTCATCAAAGTTTTTCGAACGCTCAAGGGGAGGACGGCTGAGTGGGTGACTGGTATCCAAGATGGTGAAGTGTGTGTTAGGGTGCGTGGAAACACCAGTTGTGGCCGCAGAGCAGAGTTGGTTTTCATGCGTGATGCCAAGTTGTGTGCCATCGGACGTGAGGTATTTGGAGGTGGCCCCTTGATCGAGGAGTTCCAGTCGCACACATGTACCCACGTTGCGACGCGCGAATAGCTGATGGCTATCCTGTGAAAACAAAATGAAAATGGCTTAGTTTAAGCGCAACTTGCTTGTGAAATATGGATCAAATTAGACAGCGTCAGGGTTTTCAGTTGCAAGCACCCGTGTAAAGAGTTAAATATAATACTTCAAAATAACTAAATATCTGATACTCACGTTTTCGTCTATGATGTGTCCATCTTCATCGACGCGGCATTCGACCAATAATACTTCGCCGTCTTTGTGGCCCAGAAAGTACTGTTTGGGCGTCGCGTCACCTATTGCCTCCAGAGTCATGGCGATCACACCGTCGCCTATAAATTTTATGCAAATGAATGATACCTGAACCTCAGAATATTTCATAAAGTGTTTCAATTTACCGCCATGCAAAGTCATTAACGTAAAATCACCTGAGTTATATCTACATAACTATATCAAAATTATTCGTCCTAGAGGCGCAATATAACATACGATTTTGTGTGTCTCTTACCTCTTGGGTAAGCCCTGCCGTCGTCCTTTTCAACGGCATGGTACGTGCGCACTATGAACAGAAAGCGCGCATCCGCCTCGTGCCCTCCCTCTTTTCGCTGAAGAGGTCTCAGCGAGATACGATTGGGCGTCGTGAAGTAAAAGAAGTTTTGATGGACGTCGTGGATGAGACAATGGCTTTCCTTAATGGTGCTTTGCACAGAGAGTTTGTGGAACATGTCCACCTTTTCCTAAGTGAATACATTTAGTTATGAGATGAGAATTATGCTTCTGAGTTTTAAGTAGCGAAAAAAAAAAAACACTAATCAGTTTTATTAGCAATTAAATAATTGAAAATTAGATGTATAGTAAGTCAATAAACTCCATAAATTTAATAAATTATTCGATCAGATAGCAAAATAATTGAGCAAATTGACAAAATATAGTTCAGAAGGTGAAATAAGATGAATAAATGATGCTCTCACCTTTTGGATCATCTTGCTTTTCCGAGCCCTAAGTTTTAATTTGCACACTAGTGTCACATTCGCAATCATAAATGCAATATCCATAGTTGAACTGGTGCTTTTATACGTGTTTCAACTGCAAAGTTTGGTGATTTTGAGCGTTGTTGCCAAGTTGTTTTGATTACCAGATATAACCACAAGGATTATGCCCTCTCTTGTGCGTCATGTCTTTAGTAATGGATTTTGTCTCTGGAGTTAGTGCCATTTAATTTGCAAAGGAAAAAAGCAAATATCTTAGTGGGACGTTACCTTGAAGACATGTGAATATAATCATATTCGTTTTTTGTTCTACATTGCTTATTAACATGACTTATGTAGAGAGTACATGACCTTTGATATTTGTGCTTATGTGATATAATCCTTTATAAATATTTAGGGTTTACTGATTTCACCCCATACCCTAAGTATGTATTTGAACATAACCGCATTTTATTTAATCACTAATATACCCACTTTTAAAAGCAGCGCTTCACGAATGTTCCAAACGAACATGTGAGCAAGCAATTTTACTAATAATTCGAAAACAATTTTGTTGTCAAATTATGCAATATGGCCAGGACATTTTTATATAAATTTGCTAGCAAATATGGTTTTAGTTTCCATAACTGTTCGGGTTGAGAGGCTTCGTAGATCTATGGCGGATGGAATTTCCGTTCGAATTGTAGTAGTATACAGTTCTAACGGCCCTTCACCAAAAGAAAATAATTGAGCTATCAAAACAAGCCATCGTAGAGGGCAAAGCCCCCAACCTCCCGCCCCGCGTCTCATCCCTACCCTTTTTCCAACATTCCCTCTTTTTTCTCCATCTTTGAAGGGCAGCCCACGACGACATTCACAACGTTGTTAAATCACCTTAAAACAGCATTTCAATTACGACCAACAAAAACTAATGGTTTTTTAACATTAACTTTTTACAAAAAGGTGTTAATTTTTTCCAAGCCAGATGACCTGTCCCTTCTTTTCTAGCCAGCTTCGAGCAGAAAAGGAACACCTTTAGCAATGATTAAACTTTCGAATATTACTAATTCATCTATAGTTAATAACAAATAACAGGTTATAAGACAATTGCAAGCAATAACGACCGCTTTGCTATCAATAATTATCATTAATTATAACAAAATAAAGAAATCATAAGAAATGTTCATAAAACTGCTAAAATCTCCAAGCTAGAGCGAAATTCCCCAAAATCTCCAAGGCACCTGGGATTTGCTGGGAAACACCTTTTGTAAGGAACAGCTCGTGAGGTACTCCTCATGTTTCTATTTCAATAATTATTAAATTATACATATCTCTTTATAGAGTTAAACAATTTATGTATTCAAATAGTCAGAACTACTAGAAGTTGCACATGAAGTTCTCATCACAGTTCATTGCAATAAATCAATTGTTATGCAACTTCGACAATGGATTAATTGCGTCACAAGCAAAATATTCCTATTTATTATTGCGAAACATAATTGTCACATCTTGATTGTTTGCGTCATATTTCCTCAAAAAAGTTGAAAATTTTGAACTTTAAAACCCGATTCCAGACCTGTCAATTATCGGTTCAAAAAATAAAAAGGTCGGGCATCTACTTTATAACATTTCACACATTCCTTCCCACTGATGTTTATAGCTACATGCTGCCGCATTAGTGCTAGGCCTTGACGAAACTTTTTTTGGTCACTTTTTGGGTCTAAAAAATCTACCCGTTTTAATAGCCCCCTCCGGGCCCCTAGGCCCCGGTTGGGGGCTAAAAAATCAAATTATTATACGTTCAAGTGGATTATAAGACCAATGAACGCTGTCCATCTGTCGACACCCTGTGCACAACTTTGTACGGACGAAATAGCGACTATCCCTCAATGGATCATGTTTCTCACTTGGATATGGAAATTGAGGCTCTGTTATTAGGAGTTTATTTTCGGATTCTGCTAAAAATGTTGGCGATATTTACTTATATTATATAATACTTATTTCGGGATAGGTTTTCAAGATCTAATTGCTTTATATTGAAATAAACATAGTATTCAAAGTTTTTTTTCTCGTTCCAACAAATACAGACTTAAATTATTTACATGTATGTTTTTGCACTTAAGAGCCTAATCATAATGTTTCGCATTTGGGAAGCAAATCTACTCCGACCACAAAAAAAATACATCGAACCTATATTCCCATCAAAAGCAAATGGTTTATTTTTTAGAAAAGAAACAATACATATGTTGCCTTCCTTGTTTTATTCATATTTACAATCACATAAATCAAACATAGCACAACCCTGAGACTATAATTGCAAAAGAAATATGCATATAATTAACTTAAGTACTATTCAAGTGAAGCAGCTCGATTTAACATATAGGAGAAACATATAAATTATGTTTCAGTCTCTTGATAATTACAGTCACTTTTTGGCTTTCGGGATTTTTTTGTTGCTCTGTTCCTCTTTCTCTTAAGCGGCCAACGTCGCTTAAACACCTTAACGCAAGAAAAACACGATATCATGTGCTTTGTATCACCGTCATTGTCACTGTCACTTTCCTGCGCGTTACCCTCCGTGTCAATATCCGGTTTAATCTCAGAGTCATTCTCAGGATCATTGTCCTGATCACTCTCCGAGTCACTCCCAGAGTCATCACTCTCTGAATCACTGTCCGAGCCACTCGAATCCTCGTCCTCGCTATCCTCGTTGATAGCATCCATATCTTGTTTCCCTTCCTCATCCTCTTGCGGGGGCGACGCTTCGATGATTTCAAAGTAGGTGCTGTGCGAGATCGACGAAGCGCTTTGCAGCTGCAGCTCGGCCGCGTCAACGATGAACAGCTGGTTGCCATTGGAAGCGAGGAAGCGCGCGTTGTCGCCCTGGTCGAGCAGCTGCAGCCTCATTCCATTGCCCTCGCGCCTCTGGGCGAACAGCTGGTGGCTCTCCTGCGAACATATGTCGAGAATAGAGATTTAAAAATAGACGAATATTTAACAGTTTATATAATAATACACAAGGATGTAACATGGTAGAAATTGTGTCCGACACAGATCGAAGGTTTATAAAAGTTGATACGAATTGTTTCTAAATTGGTTAAAATTTTGTCGCAAAACTCTATGAAACCTTTGGTTTTTTTCACTATTATTAGCTCCCTTTAGAGGAACTTGTGAAGCGTGTACAAAATTACATTATTTTAAAGTAATTATTGTGCGGTTTATGAGGCAATAAGTCAACAGAAATTTGCCAATGATTATCTCAAATGAACTTCCTGTATGAATGCCAAAAAAGACACACACACATCACCGATAAGCGAGAAGTGACATGTTTTGAAAAGTACATGTATAAACGGCAGTTTTGACTATCAATATTTTCCATTAATATCCCAATAAAAATCAAAGCATGAATTTTGGAAACTATAACTTACATTTTCGATGATGATATGTCCCTGCCTCGTAACGGGACACGTAAGTAACGTCACCCTGCCTTCCACACGGCCCAGAAAGTACTGCGTCTTGGTCTCATCGCCCTCCGCCTCCAGCGTCATCGCAATCACGCCGTCCATAATGGGGATCACCGACCCGCTCGATCTCTGCACGGCGTGGTACTCGCGAATGATAAAGCGGAAGGTCGCGTCGTTGGCTTGCAGTTCGGCGAGTTCAACGAGCAAGTGATTTGTTGTGGCGCCGCGTTCGTCGTTGTTGTTGTCATTGTAGCGGAGATATTTACCGTATTGGTCGCTGACGAAACAGTGTGTTTCGATGACCATACTCTGCACGGAGAGTTTCTTGAGGATCTTTACTTTTTGCTGCAAAAGAAAATATTGCTTGGTTTTAAGAATTGTATTCAAATGCCCCAGATTACGATTGTACTACATATGAAACGTTAGAACTATCACAACAATTATACAAACAATGCACACATATTTTGTGGAATTAGTCTTAATAAATCACTAAGTTCAATGTACCTTTTTTATCATATTCTTTCCCATCCTTTTATCCTTGGAATCCTTTAAATTACTCATATTTAGTTTGTTCAAATGCATTTCAACTACCGAAAAATAGATACGCTTGCTTTTATGTGTTCTGATTCGAGAAGGTAAAATACCTTTGGTAGTTAATATGGTTTTATTTTTCACAACAAAGGCATAAATATATGGTACTGAAGTTATGTCTTTAAGCGCTGTAATGGAATTTACATAAATAGCATTCTACTGTCGTATGATTTATATTTAGATCTATTCGTGTGCTTTTATGATATTCACTTTCGCATGTTCAGAAAAATGGGTCAATTTTTTCGATCGATCCAGATATCGATCCACTATTATAACCAACTCGTGGTGCTTTGCCAAAAAGTGTTCCATATTTACTTTAGTAAATGAATGAACTAGCAATTCTTCGGTGTTTCACCTTGATAACTTAAAAGTTTCTTGAAGAAGTTTCAAGTGATTACTATATGTATCTTATTTGAAATCATCAATTAGAATATTTTCATACAATTTTCTAAAACTTTAAAAATCAAATTGCATAGATGAATCAGCAATAAATAAATAATAAATTGAATGTTATGAAAACATGACTCTCCGTTCATAGTTTCTCACCACCCATTATCTAATTTCTTATACCATTTCTCTCCCCTTTGCTCACAGGACTTCAACGTGCAGATCGGCAACGTGGTGGGCGACGTTTTCGTGGCCGCCGCCTGCGTGGCCTACTACGGCGCCTTCACGAGCGTCTACCGCCAGATCCCCTTTCACCCGATTGACTTGACATAATCATTCATTATGCCTTTGCTCTTATTCACAGGACTTCAACGTGCAGATTGGCAACGTGGTGGGCGACGTGTTCGTGGCTGCCGCGTGCGTGGCCTACTACGGCGCCTTCACCAGCGTTTACCGCCAGATCCTCGTCGCCAACTGGACGCAGCGCTGCAAGGAGTTGGAGATTCCGGTGACAGAGGGCATGACGCTGAGCAGTGTGTTGGCGGATCCCTATGAGATCAGGCAGTGGAACTCGGATGGACTGCCCAGGGACCAGGTAGGGTTTGTGTGTTGTAATATGCCAATTGAATATGTGCATTTCATGGTTTTATCGTGCTGGTCCTATCGGGAATCACATTTACAGTTTTGAAAATATGTACTCATGTTTTGGTTACAATTAAGGCGCACGTTTTGGCCCACGTGTTAGACATAAATTATGGAATCTATCTTTAATCAGTTAGACTGTAGGAATAAGAAACGGGTTATGTTTAAAGAGAATAACCAAAGGAGTAGAACCTAAAGTTATTACTATTCATATAAATGATGTCATAAGTAAGCTATAAATAGATCTGTACTTTTATGAGATCATATCGTCAGAGGCTATCTCAAGGGAATGTTGTATTAAGTAAAGAAAACATTCTCCCTTCTTCTTTTGTTAGTCTCGGTAAGCCCAACATTTGTTACATTCAGTTTTTTTATGATTTGGAATTCTTTTTTTCCAAAATTGGTTTCGATGACTATTTGTTCACGTTTTTGTTGAAAGTACGCAGTAATTATACACCAGTGTTTGAATTTGATAATATTCCCACACTGAATAAAAGACAAATACTTCGGAAGCTCCCACACTGGCCTCATTCTAGAATTCTACATTTATTTTATAAACCTGTCAGTTTAAAAAAGCTCGTATTGCATATTGAAGCATGCATCCCATACACATGTGTCATTTGTTCATGATTACACCGGGTCTTGTGTGTAAATTATATCTATGTCTAAAAAGCGCATTGATCCATCTTCAATTAATCCCTCACAAAAATCAAAATTCAGCATTCTTCAAAAAGGAGTCATAGAAACTTCAATCTTCTCTCCTTTTTATGTGTCAAATACATCATCCCTTCACACATTTACTTTTTCACTTTCTTCCAGGTATCAACCGAAAACGCCATCCTCGTAACTCGTGGTCGTCGCTGGCCTTTGATGATCGATCCACAAGAACAGGCCAACCGCTGGGTGCGCAACAAGGAGGCCAACAACGGGTTGAAGATCATCAAGCTCACCGACGGCAACTTCCTGCGCACGCTCGAGAACTGCATCCGTATTGGCATGCCTGTGCTTTGCGAGGTCAGTTCAAAGGAAAATGCTCTGTATAGATTGTTCATTATATGTTTGCAAGGGGAAGTTTGAATGTTGATGAGGTATTCTTAAACTATGTAAATCTATGAGCTGGCATGCCGAGACAAAAAAAAATATCCTAAAAATGACGACATCAATCTTCGAACGAAATGTCAAATATATATATATACAAATGTATATTATTTCTTCCTGCAGGATCTGGGTGAATCTTTGGACCCCGCCCTGGAGCCAGTACTTCTGAAGCAGACCTTCATGCAGGGCGGTCGCCTCTTGATCCGCCTGGGCGACTCTGACATCGAGTACGACAAGAACTTCAAGTTCTACATGACGACCAAGATGGCCAACCCGCACTACCTGCCCGAGGTCTGCATCAAGGTCACCATCATCAACTTCACTGTCACCAAGCAGGGTCTCGAGGACCAGTTGCTCAGGTAGGTGTGAAAACGGTCGATGGGATTCGGTTGTGGATTTGTAGGGGCTGGATACGCACTAGCTTAGAGAATAAATGCATCCGACCTTCAAATAATGCTGAATTTAATTCATCATAACGGAGAGTTTTACTATTCATCAACTCTTTCATTGGTTATGCTTCTTTGTATGTATGACGGGGAATGAAATGAATTAAGTATTGAGTTAAACATATCCATTTTTCAATTATAATTGCGCTTTATTCATAATGGCCATTTCCATTCCAACAGTGACGTGGTGAGCCTCGAGCGGCCCGACCTGGAGGAGCAGAGGAACCAGTTGATCGTGAAAATCAACGGCGACAAGAACCAGCTCAAGGCGATCGAGGACCGCATCCTGAAGCTGCTCTTCGAGTCCGAAGGAAACATCCTTGATAACGAAGACCTCATCAACATCCTCAACGACTCGAAGGTCACCTCGGCAACCATCTCCAAGCGACTCAAGGAGGCCGAGCAGACCGAGGAGAAGATCTCCACGGCCAGGGAGAAGTACAGGGTCGTGGCCACGAGAGGGTCCGTGCTCTACTTTGTTGTGGCTGATATGGCGCAGGTAATAGGGGTCAATAGGTACACTTGTCTTGCTGTTTTAAAGTTTATCTATAAATGCAGTTTTTTATGTATTTATTGAAAATACCTTGGTTATAACTTGGTTATAACAGTTTCAAATTATTGCGACATGATTTATCCGAGTTGTCTAGACTAAGAAATATGTATCAGTGCTATGAGAAGGTACTTGATCATTCATCTCCGAGAGTATTTCATGTTGTTGTGGTTATAAATTAATCGTACATTAATTAACATGCGAATCGGCTAAATAACACTCACGAACCATTATTTATGTCCCTCGCGCAGGTCGATCCCATGTACGAGTTCTCGCTCAAGTACTTCAAGATGTTGTTCAATAACACCATCTCTGTGAGCGAAAAGAGCGACGACCTCGCCAAGCGACTGCAGATACTGCTCGATCAGTGCACAGTGGACATCTACAGGAATGTTGCCAGGTATGCAAACGGATGAATAATTAAATAGATATGTAGTAGAACTTGGTTCTACCTCCGTGGTGACGAGTGCTAACTAAGAGCTACAGATATCAGGCGATAACAAAAACCTCGGAAATCGCTTTCAAAATATACTATTTATAACTTTATTTAAATGTATTTATACAAATGTGTATTGATGTACTTTGTTTGAGTTCATTGTGTACTACTGCATCTGTATTTCATTTCATATGGTATTCTTGTAAGTTTGCTAATAATTCTATAATATATACAATTTTATGTTCATCGCTCCCCAACAACAGAGGTCTGTTCGAGAAAGACAAACTCGTCTTCTCCTTCATGATGTGCGTCGAGATCATGCGCACAGCGGGCGACATCGGCAGCGAGGAGTGGAACTTCTTTTTGCGCGGCGCCGGCAGCCTCGACAAAGACCGCCCCGCCAAGCCAGCCGTCGACTGGATTCACTCCAACACATGGACCACGGCCGTGGACGTTGGCGATATTCTGAAGCCATTCCGCGGTATTGCAGAGGACCTGACGCGCACGCCATGCTGGGTGCAGTTCGGTGACATGGTGGTGCATGCCAACCCGGAGACGTATGATGGCTATGGACCGGAACCAGCCAAACCGGATCCGCCGCCGAAGAAGGTGCCGGGAGAGGAGGGCCAGGAAGAGCAGGAGGAGCAGTATGATGGCAAGGTGAAGGGTCACTGGAACGTGCGCTTGGTGGGATTCCAGAAACTGGTGTTCGTCAAGGTGTTCGCCGAAGAAAAGGTGACCATGGCCGTGACCGAGTTTGTGCGCGAGAACATGGGCCGCATGTTCGTCGAGCCTCCCGCCACTGACTTGCCCACGCTGTATGAGGACATGAACAACATCACGCCGCTCGTGTTTGTGCTTTCGGCCGGCTCCGATCCCATGGGCGCCTTCTTGCGCTTTGCCAAAGAGCGACAGTACACGGACCGCGTGCAGAGTATCTCGCTCGGTCAGGGACAGGGGCCAGTGGCAGAGAAGTTGATCAGCTCGGCGTCCAAGAACGGAGACTGGGTGTTCCTGCAGAATTGCCATTTGGCTGCAAGTTGGATGTTGCCGCTAGAAGAGATTGTCAAAGGTAAGACACAAAAATAAAATGAAATAACAAATGATAACTATGTAATCTTTTTTTCGTTGTGCTCTTGTAATACAAAGTTTGGCCTTATACTTGAATAAAGAGTATAATGCGCACATTGCGTTTTGGATCCTAAAATAACATAGTTTAATCTATTCAAAGTATATCAGTAAAGGAAATTTTAGCTGTGATATTTCTACATCCATAATCATATGAAACATGTACATGTACGTTTCTTAACCACCCTCAGGCATGGCGGAGAAGCCAAAGGAGGTGCATGAGGACTTCCGCCTCTTCCTCAGCTCCATGCCCAGCAAGCACTTCCCCGTTGCCGTGCTGCAGAACAGTGTCAAGGTCACCAATGAACCGCCCAAGGGACTCAGGTCTAATCTCAAGAGAGGATTCGCCGAAATCACCAACACCTTCTTCGAGGTTTGTGTGCTTCGATATTTTATAACCAAGCCAACTCTATCTTTTGTGTTCATGGTACTTAAAATAGATTAAAATAACCCCAGATAAATCAGAAGAATAATTAACATTAACCCCCATGTTAAACAAAAGCTTGCCGTTGCGTCTAATATCTTTCAAAATTATGCGCTTCCCTCACACATTGCTGCTGCTACACACAGTTATAAATAACCATTTCATTCCTCTATCTCCTCCTCACAGGACCACGTGTTGGGCATGGACTGGCGGCGCGTCATCTTCGGCATCTGCTTCTTCCACGGCATCATTCTCGAGCGGCGCAAGTTCGGTCCGCTCGGCTG
>LQRL01176893.1:8377-19147 GCA_001703475.1 Hydroides elegans
AACCGGCATGCTCTCATTCTTCCAATCCAAAATCACGTGACCTCCGTACTCGCCGCTTCCCACGATTATTTCGTGTGCATTCCACTCGATCCAGAAATCGCGTCGCTCGTCGCAGCTGAGGATGTTGGTGGTGCCGACTTGCGCGAGGATGCCGCCCTATTGGTGTGAAAGAGTGGAAATAAAAAAAAATATGTATATATTTTTTTTGAAGTGGACAATATAATTCATGTTGACAAACGGATAACTGGAAAATAAATGGTGATTTAAGAAAGACCACCCTACAAAACTTTGGACATACGTTTGGAACAAAACTTATATCCATCTTTTTTTAAGTTTTAAGCGTTTACCTATGCGGTGACGGTGGTGGGATCATGCTGCCAAATTTTGATTTTTCAATGTTCCATTTACACAAAAATGACGATGAAACGAGATTCTAAAAGGCGCCTACCGATTTATCCTTCCTGATGTCGGTCTTGGTGTTGCCGTAACATCCAATGACTATCTCGTAGGCGTCCGTGGTCTGACCCGCTACCGATTGGAGCTGCAGCTGGGCGTCTCTGCAGGCTGTAATACAGATCATAAGGGTGGATGGTATACAATACACAAATGGAAATCGGCTGGAGTATACCGTACGAACGAATGGTGTACAAATGCGTTTTAAGCAGGAAATAGAGATTTCATATGTCGTAAACCAAAGGAGCAACGATGACAAGAGGGTATCGTTTATTTATTGGACCATTCTCCTTGACCAATTAAAAACGTTAGATTGATAAGAAAACGTGCGATTATATCATTTTCAAACGATATTAGCAAAACAAGTTTTATAAGCAATCGCGTTGTGCTTTAAAATATGGGTCTTTACTTAATTCTAATAATATTTGTTCAAATATCAAACTTACTTTTGACTCCAAACTCGATATAATTGCGCGCAGGCATGATCCACGTCTTGTTGTATTCGTAGATGTTGGGCGTGTACATCGAGAACGTGTTGCCTGAAAGAATAAGGGGTTTACATATTTGAAAATATGAAATAGACTGACCCGTAAAAAAAAATGATAATATACCGATATTGCAAGACATTCTCTGATGTTCAATAGAATACAAAGTTGATTTTCAAGGAGACCATTACTGAAATTCTTAATTCATACTAGTACAATTCATGCTAGTAATTAAATGTACATAACAAAATACGTTTACGGGCCCTGTAAGCCCCTATTTATAGACTGAAGTTTTTAACGCTACGTTTTTATCAGTCCGGTTTTATAAATACATATTATTTAATTATCTTTTCATTTTAATACAAACATCCATTCATTTTTACCCTTCGGTTGTGACAGAATCCACGTCCCATTCGACCCCCACCCGGTCGACACCGACGCCATAGTGACGTCATACGGGTCGTCATGCTGGTAGTCAAGCAACACGTTGCTACCGATCAGGGCTCCCAACCCCAGCTGCATACGCCCTCCAGCCCACGAGAGCCAGAAGGGACGGGCCTCGGTGCAGGAGAGGATGTCAGGGGTGCTGATTTGCTGTAAAGGCGGCGAAAATGAATCCATGTACTTTATTTCATTAAGTATGGTAGTCAAGCAAAACATGCTGCTACCGTTGAGCGCGCCGGACCCCAGCTGCATACGCCCTCCAGCCCACGAGAGCCAGAAGGGACGCGCCTCGGTGCAGGAGAGGATGTCAGGGGTGCTGATTTGCTAGAAGAGCGGTGAAAATATACTTCATCTTAAATATGTTAATTTTTTAAAAATCATTGATTCATTGTCTAAAGGGTTGCTGATCCGCTGCAATTTACTTCTTAATTGCACATTCTACGTTCTCAAAATAAAGATGATGAGAAAAATATCCATCCATATTCTTAAATTCTTTAATTTATTTCTAATAAAAGGCCTTCCGGCTGGCATTCAATTTGCTAAATCGAAACCACCACGGGGGCTTATGGTTGCGGTGGAAAAGTGTCAATTCATTGTTCTTTTCACTATACACTATTACATATCCCAATTAAGGTATTATTGTCTATTTTTCCCTGACGAGCTATATTGAATGTTCGCTCACCTGAATGACTTCGCCCTGTGGTACCAGTCTGAAGACGCATTCGGTATTTCCATAACCGCCAACCACGAATTCGTAGGTGCGCGTGTCCGTGTTTTCAGGGATGCTGCTCAATGCTACAAATAATCGGAAAATCGATAAACCTCTTACATATATATATAAAACACCTTTTCGTAAAATAACTTAGTTTTCACCAACATATTTATTATTGCATTACGAACATGTATGTATACAGGGTATCCTACAAAAATTCGATTTTTGCAAATCCCTCAATTATTCCTATACTGATTTGTTTCACAATATCCCTGATTTTTACATTTTGTAGATGATATACATAAATTGTCAGGGTAAATATACATGCGTAATATGTAGAATCATTTAACTGAACATTGCCTTACCAATATGTCCGTCGTTGCATGCCTGCAGCATGAACACAAACGAGGTGACATCGACCACACTCCATTGATACGTGTCGTAGCGGTACTCGTCGAAAGAGTTCATGCGCATGTCGTATGCTGCAAGACACATTAAATTTAAAATAGAGCAAATGACGTCAGTATAAGTTGATGCAAAGTGGATTGAACATTGGATACATAATAAACGAATGTAGAGTTTTCAAAAGTTAAATTATGTTTGTTCGAGAAAACCATTAAAGCGTCGAGAACAAATAACATATTGTTTTAGACAACTGCATGCATGATGTCAGATGGAGAGATTTTTGGTTAAATATGATATTTAAGGGTATTGGCAGGTAGCTATGAATATCATAACGACAGCTTAATATAATAGTGTTATGACTATTATTTGAATATTTACTTTCGCAAAGAAAAGCTTAGCTGGAGCATGATAAAACTAACCGTTCTTTTGTGGAATGCTCCAAAATGCCTCTGATCCCCAACCGGACGTGAAGGACATCGCGTTGATATCGAAGGCTAGAGGTTGTGTCCCCGGATCTGTGCTCACAAGCCTTATCAAACAAAAACAAATGATAATGTTCAATTACTAAATTTTGTTATCGAAATACTTTATCTATAATTCCCAGTAGAGAGAAAAAATCCTGAATAATAATTTAATCAATGTTGGTGATGCGGTTTGAAATGAATTAGTATTAACGTAAGCATTCTTATGATACATTCCAAGATGTAATAAAAATACGCTGTATTATTTCATGCTTGACGCTGTTTTTATAAACAAAAACATAGCACGCGTCACAGGGTTTTCCACTTGCCGTATTTTCCTAATGACACAATAATTACGTCACAATGCTTATTTTCATACGTAAGCGCATATATTGCGTCATTTTTATTCTTAACGTTACCCTCCCGGGTGGCATGTGAATGGACGTCTCACGTCAAGAAAATCCATATTTATTGTTTTTGAACAGTATGCTTGGTCTTTTTGATTATTCTAATTTAACAATATAAACACAAAAAAACATGAAATAAAAATAATACATCATGTTTTCAGAAAATTACGGGAAAATATTTGCCCCTCGGGTAACCGCCCAGGAGGGACCTCAGGCTGCGTCTTCGGTCCTTCCCGGACGGTGTCCCTCGGGGCAAATATTTTCCCGTATTTTCCTGAAAACATTAAGTATTATTATAGCATTACACAGTGAATGATAAATGCCCATACTCAATTTATTTATTGATTTTCATTAAATTTCGAAGCATTTGTATAACTCTACTCACAGGCTGTAAGGGTAGATGCCTTTGCCCAGATGGATCTTATTGTTGTTCCAGCTGATCCAGAATTCGCGGAAGCTATCGCAGCTGAGAACATCGTCCGTTTCAACCTTAGCAAGTGGTGGGCCCTGCAAAGAGAGAGATTTTTTATTATGATAAACTCATCACTGATCATTATTTGTAAATTAGATATATGGCCTGTCCAATAATCTTATCCCAAATACGGTGTGTAATGAACAAGGCGAAGTACCATATTATGACATATAATACAAATAAGCATCTCGTTTCTAATTTGTCCAAGCTAATTCTTATCACACAACCAGTCCAGAAAACTATAAATATGATTTAGAGAGGAATATGTTCCGAATAGGCCTACGTGCATGAAAAGAGCAAGAAAAGAATAATCAAGTAGGTTCGATTCTTAGTCCCAAGTTAACACAATGCCCCACGTCGATGCTTCTCTCCCCAATACTTACGCCTGGATCTGGCCGTATCTCAATCACAGTATTCGAATAGCTGCCCATGATGATTTCATAGCAATCCACCGTGTAATTATGTGGCTGCCTACAAAGCGCTATATGGGCATTGGCGCACGCTTTAAGGCTGAACTCGACCATGTCGTACGTAGGCATCATCCATACAAAGTCGTATAGCTGTGTGGTGCCTGCGTCGGGTGTACGGACAAGGTATTGCTTGTCTGCAAAAACAAAATGGGAAGTTTGAAAACATACGTGCGAATCATGTTTTATTAATTTATGGTGGTTATAAATGCAAATATGACTGTTGATGCAGTTCTATTGATATCATACATACAACAGCAAAGGTGGAATGAATTTTCGAACCTGCCAACCAGCATTTCTAACACAAAACAGACGGTTTGCGAATTGACACGGATCGTTGGCGTATCATAAACCTGATTAACTGTTAACATTTATGCAAGCGGGGAGAATATATCAGAAATGATAATTTTATAAAAATGCACAGAACAAATTACATCTACAATTCTTTTACTCAACATTAGTACATTGTATTTCAATACAATATATAATAAAATACTTCGATATTATTCACACGTACCGACAGCCGTCATATGATACTTCCACAGCACATCATAGCCTCCTTGATACTGATCACCCAGTCCAAACGCTACGGAATTGACATCAAATAGATTCTCGTCAAGTTTGTAGAAGATGCGTCCTGTACCCACTGTGGTGCCTTGACCCATCATGATCTCGCCGTTTTCCCAGCTCAACCAAAGCCACCTTGGGGAAACAAGATTTCAAGGATATTTGATCAGCAGAAAAACAAAATAGAAATAAATGTAACAATTTGAATTAATAAAATACATATAGGGGAGAGCGGGGCACGTTGTGCCGTGGGGCACGTTGTGCCACCCCACTTATCTCGTAATCCACTTATGAATGTTTTTGGTGTTTATTATCATTAGAAGGGCATTTTCATTTAGTGCATCCCCGATAAAAAATAAGCTCCAATCGGGACCAAAGATTTTGTCAGCACGCATTTTTCAATTTTTACATACCAAAAGCAAGGTTGGGGTTTTGATTTATATAATTTCTGTTTTCCAAGAAAATATCAAGAAGATCCTTTTTGGTGGATAAATGCTATTACGTCGGACTAATTTGCCATCATACAAAGTTTAATTAATCTTACTCTTATACAACCAGAGGAGCGGTCGGATAAGTGGCTCAGGGTGACAGCGGGGCATGATGTGCCAGTCATGAATGGGGCACGTTGTGCCACAGTTATTTTCAAATATTTTAAAACTTTAAATGTAAATAATGATAAAATTGAATTTAAATTTAATTGATTTGATGTACGAATGGAATCTAGCATTTGAATTTCCACAAAACATAATTATAAAAAAAACTCCAAAAAATGCACACATATTTGGTGTGGTAGTTTGTTGATGAGTAGAAAGTAGTTGAGGTGACTGGAAATAAAGAGAATATATGTATACACTTTATTTAAAACGTCAGTTAATATTATTTTCGTGTATGATTCATGCCATTTTAAAAAAATAATCGAGTGGCGCATCCTCTGTTATGTTACACTGATAAAGAAATGCCATTTATTTCTTGTACAAATATTATAGTTAAGGTTACCCTATAATATTAATATAATTAAGCTGGGCAACTAACGTCACAGTCTGAGTGTGAGGAGAAAATGTTAAAAATGGCACAACGTGCCCCGCTCTCCCCTACATTATATAGAAATGTGTCCCTGATTTTTTTTTCTGAGACTGGATTTCTGGTTAAAAGATATAGGGGAAAAATATCTACAAATGAATGACTTTCTGCTCAACTAACACAAACCCAAAACAAATGAGATTTGTTTAATGGCTTGGTCAACATTTCCTCATTTTCAGGTTAAAAAAAAAGGTTCAAAGAAATTTTTTAAATATATTCATGCAGTGTAAAATGTGAAAGTCATGCGAATAAAACCAGTAATTTATCACTCAATCAGCAAGTATGCCGATGATTGTGCAAAACAAGAATCAAAATAAGTCGACTCCATGTTTAAATGAAAATGCAAATAGACATTTCCTTGTACCTCAACTCATCACAATTCAGGATCTCTGGAGTGGGCACTTCATGGACGACGGTGCGGTCCCAGCCGTAGAGCAGCTGGGTCACTGTGTTCTCTTTGTAGCCGATGTACACTTCGTATTTGCCGCTGTAGTGGACGCCTATTGGCAAAAAAAGTAGAGATTCAATAAATGTATAAGGTTCGTGGTATGTAAATGATATAAATATGTATATTTAAATTATTCTAGAAGATAGCATTTAATTCTTCCTTTTACAAATATACATGCACGTTTAGATTAAAATTCAAATTGTTTCGAACCACATTTTCCTGCAGGTCCTATATCAAAAACGAAATGTACCAACAAAGTAGGAAAGAAGTACCAACTGCATTCTCGAAGCCCAACGACCATAGGTCCACGTATACTATTGTGCATATGTTTTTCTTTATCATGCTTTTAATTGCTTTATCTGAACCAGCTCCATCCTCCTTTCTCCCAGGCTTTCACTCACCAGGCATTTCGTTGAGAGATAGCAGAGCATTGGCACACGCTTTGACGCCAAAAACGATGGCACGTTGTCCAGTCACGATACTCTGCATCAGGTTCGACCGCTGAGAGGCGGGGTTGTCCGCAGGGGTGAAATGTTCCAGAACTTGACCTGTTGTGTTAACAAAGGGGATAGGTCATGGTCATATAGTTATTAAATGATTTATTTTTGAACATTAATATGAAAAGTGAAGATAAAGCAATCATTATCTCTTAATATATAGCAGAGCATTGGCACAAGCCTTGACGCCAAACACAATAGCCCGTTGTCCAGTCACGATACTCTGCATCAGGGTCGACCGCTGAGAGGCGGGGTTGTCCGCAGGGGTGAAATGTTCCAGAACTTGACCTGTTGTGTTTACAAAGGGGATAAGTCATAGTTCCCTTTGTATCAATCGATTTATTTTTGAACATTTATTCTTTTTTTTTAAAGTCAAGATCAGGCAAACTTTACCTCTTAATAAATAGCCTACTTTTGTTTTTGTTTGTTAAAGTCTATATTAGTCTATAGTTTTCCCCTCACAAGATCGAAATCTGATTAGAAGCTTTAGCTTAGGTTTAACTAGAATTTTTTCTTGATATTATTCTCTGAAAAGGCACAATGACCGACCCGAGCCAGCACTCGTTTGGACCGGAAATGGCTATTTATTGGGCGAAAACGTTCATATATCAGCCTTTAAAACTTAATACATCCATCAGGATTACATTAAGATAGAGACCTAAAAAATGCACACGTACGCACCGATTTTCAACCAAAAAAATGCTCAGAAACTTTTTTTTTTTTGGCCTAACAAAAAAATCGACAATAATTCTATATGATTATATTCATGACAAGGAAGTGGACAATAAATGTAAAACTGGACCTTCTTTTATTTGATGAATAATTTATATAGGATAAAGCTTAAAGAATGGGACTGGATAGCATGTTTGAAACATATAAAGCGATCAGTATGGTGGTGATATTAATAACATTACTTATCGGTCTAGGGGGATTAATCGGCAATACATTGGCATTTGTCGGACTTCAAAGACAAGTGAAAAAATCACCGACAACTTTTCTCTTTCAGGTATTAGCCATAGCGGACAATATGGTGATACTATTGTTTTGGTTTTTCTTCCTGTACAATACGAAAATCATTTACTTCAACTACAGTGATCCAACTATGTTTATTCGTGCTGCCTACTTTATTACTCCATTAATGGAGATGGCTCTTTTGGCATCGACTCTCATTACGGTTCTACTAGCCGTTGTTAGATATGTGGCCGTATGCTACCCATTTCTTGCTCGTACGTACTGCAGTTACAACATAGTGCGCTACTATATCGCCACAGCGTTGATATTTTCGGTAGCCTTCAACGGGCTTCATTATGTGTTTCGCGGATTACCAAGCGGACCGATTGAAAGGACCGAAGAAGCGAAATTGGAGGCCAGATATCCCGTGGAACGATATCCGATGGCTTTGAGAATATTCGAACATTATCTAATGCCATTGGTTTTTATCATTCTACCATTGTTTATTATCATCATTATAACCACGAGGCTTTCACTAAGAATGCGAGCGATCAGAAGACAAAGAACTCTGTTGACGAGATCACAACAGCAGAAAATGAATACGACCCGTATTCTTATTGCTGTGCTTGTTGTGTTTTCTATATGTTCATTGCCCTACCCAATCGCAATAAGCTTAGAGTATTTCAGAAAGGAATCTATAATGATCGCTTATGCAATTTTATATTTAAATCTGATCACGTATACTTTTTATATAGCAAACTCAAGCGTGAATGTAATTATATATTCAGTGTTTAATAAGCATTATCGTAAAAGTCTTTGTTTTCAATGCAAATCGTGATTATGATTGGGGATCCACAAGATCCGGCAGATGTACTGTACATGCTAAATTACACTTGTTATAAAATCATTGGAACCGTTTAAAACATTTGTAATTAATATTCTTCTTTTTTTTGAAAATCGCACAAATAAACATATATGTTTAAACTTTGTTCACTTATATTTATGAATATATTAACAGCTATTTTCGAAGCATAACCAGTGGGTAAGATACGAATTTTACATTCAAAGCTCCAAGATAAAGACCTACATATTATACATTATACATACATTTCATTGTTCATAAATAACTACTTATGAATATCATGCTATAGCATTAAATGTGAAGGCAAATCGGACAAAAGTACCCGCCATTTAGGCAATAAATGTGAAAGAAAATTGGACAGATGCCGATATAGCATAAAGTCCAAACAAAATCCGTATACATGGACCGAAGCGACCGCCAATATAGCGAAAATGACGAGAAAAACCGGTCAGAAGCTTCGGTCTTTATAGCATAAACTGCGAAATAATAGAACAGCCAACACGATCGTGGAAACACTCAGCGCACCGATGCCCCGCCTTTCCATGACATTAAATATTTTGGGAGACCAGAATACGTTAGGGTACGTATAGCTACCCTAGGGTAAATAGTATATACTTGCCCTAAAATTAAAGATACCATGTAACATGATAAACCACTTCTTACCTATGCCCCTAGAGAACATCCATCTAGCCTTGACATTAGACGACAGAAGCACCAAATGAACCTGCGCTGGGACGGGATCCCAATAATCGATCAACCTTGGACCTCCTTCGGCGCCCTGGGCCACCACGATGTTACCGCCTTCCCAGCCGATCCAGAACAACTAGAATCGTAATTGGTTAAAAATGTAAGACTTGGTTGAATACATAATGAATACAAATGTATTTAAAAGAATCATTTCGAAATATGAAGTCCTTCCTCGGCGCCCTGGGCTACCACGCCTTCCCAGCCGATCCAGAACATCTACAAACATAACATTACGGTTTACTAAAATAAAAGCTTGGATCGAGGATGTCCAATGACCTACACGAGAAAACCTTTTGTAAAAAATTAAACAGTTTAATATAACTAAATAACCTATCATGAATAACAGACAATTGGCTATAAGACCATCGCAAGCTATTACAGCCAATTTGCAATTAATTATTCACATAAATTATCACACAATAAAAAAATGATCAAAAAAGGTGTTTCCTCAAATTGCAAAAATCTCCCAACTAGAAAGAATTTTCTCAAAATCTCCAAGCCGGTACCACCGGCCGGGATTTGCTGGGGAACCGCTTTTGTAAGGAACAGCTCGAGAGGTACTCTTCGCTATTTCATTCTAAGAATGAAATAACGACAATCCATCAAATCAGCTATGCTTAAACTTCCAAGAAAGATCAATGAAATGTTGCAACTTATAATTAAAGTGTGCTTGGTTTCTTAAACCTGCTTCATTCGCTTACGCAACTAAATATAACCATATATGGGACCATATTCGCAAGGACTGAGCATATTTCGAGTTTGATGAGGATCTAGAATATCTAACCTGTGGCTCAAAACAATTCAGCACCCCCGGCGTATCCGTTTGTGTGATCTGGGTGCCATTGCCCCAAAAGAGCCGCGTGTACATGTTATTCTCCGCTCCAAGGATGATGGAGTAGGACAGTGGATCTTGCGCAAGATTTTGATAACATATTTATCAGAATATTACGAGTATGGGCTTACCTGTGGCTCAAAGCAATTGAGTACCCCCGGCGTATCGCTTTGTGTGATCTGAGTACCGTTTCCCCAAAAGAGCCGCGTGTACATGTTATTCTCTGCTCCAAGAATGATGTAGTAAGATAGTTGACCGGACTCAAGGTTATTGTAGAGGTTGATGATGGTGTCGGAGCAGGCCTCGATCTATCAAGGAAAATATGAACAAAACATAGGTTATGCAACAAAAGTTCGGCATTACTTGCTGAAAAGTTATACAGAACTTGTTAAGTATCTTACATTATAGAGACATACACATACCGTGAATCATGAATAAAAAACTACCATTAATTAAAAAAAAAAAAAAAAAAAAAAAAAA
>LQRL01176895.1:7510-19940 GCA_001703475.1 Hydroides elegans
GTAGGTGGAAATATAAAGAAATAGAGAGAAATACAATGTATATAGAAATATGGAGACTAATGAGACCAACAGTTTTTGGAGAGGGGATAGTAATTAGAGCATGACCAAATGAGCATATTATCAAACCAGGATAACAAAGTTAATCAAAAACCCTCTCATAACGGTTATTGTCACCATGAAGATAAAGCGGTCAAAAGTACTATTTATCTAACGCGATTAAATGAGCTAACGGTGATCAACATCGGATTATCTCTACAAAGCCATTTGGACTAAAGTTCTGGACACTTCCGAGGTTAAACGAGATTATATAGTCGCGGCGGTTATGCCCGACCAAAAGGCCCCATTTCAATGGAATGTATATGATAAGGTCAATTGTACATCAGCATTAAAAGGCCATGTGACAGATTCTTGACAGAGTGGAAGTGGAGCAAAAGCTCCCGGCGAGAACGTTCGTGTTGATATCAAAAATTGTTGTAAAATGTTGTAAAATTGATATATGTATAAAAGAAGATGTCATCTGGTTTGCCCAAAAATATGTGGGTTCGAACATGTGAACAGTATATGTTTATTAAATCCATTCTCTAAAGAGTTTTGTCATGTTCGTCTCCCAACATTAATGAATATAGACAATGAACAAGGACAATAAAAGACGTTTGATGAGTTCCATGCAAATAAGATATTCATTATTCATACACTTATATGTATTCAAAATGTTGTTTCCATCACATTATAATTTTAACCAGTTTTAAATTGAATTAAAAATTGAAATAAATCGAGTTGCCTCTTTACATATACAGCTATAAATTAACTTTGGATTTTGTTTTGCAATTTTTGTTAATGAATCGCCGCTTATTTATAATTAGTATATTTTACTTAAATTTATTGAGTGACAGGTAACTATATATTTGGTGTAGTTTAGACTACTTTTGGTCTCCTTTACTTCTTTTCCAGTTTTCACTTATACGATTTTTTGCTAAGATTTAGAATTCCCAATACAAAAAAAAAATAGTTCAAAGCAAGGAAGTGATGGATGTTTTGGATGTTTCATGAGATATAGACAGGTGAACAGATAGACATGTGGACAGGTTGACAAGTTGACATGTAGACAGGTGAACATGTAGACCGGTGACAGGTGACATGTGGATACATAGACAGGATAGGTTGACAGGTAGATAGGTGGACAGGTAGATTGGTGGAAATGTAGACAGGTGGAAAGGTAGAAATTTAGACAAGTAGATAGGTGGCCAGGTAGAAAGGTTTAAATGGTTTCTCTGGTTCGAATACATACATGTATGTTAGAACAAGATCAATAGTGGTATCATATCGTACACAATGTGCTTTGAATAGCCACCATGTGCTGACCTGTCTACCTGTCAACCAAGGTTAACAATCATTTTGACGACAAGTTTTATGTGTCGATCTGTCTAAATGTCGACCAAAGACGCATTTTCGTTTTCCGAATTCATCTATATAAATAGCCCATCTAAATTGTGACATTCTGTGCTTAAGTGTGTGTGGAATTCTAGAGTGGTTCCGATTTTTTCCTGCACTTAAAACAGCATAAATTGCACATATATTCCATACTAAAATCGCTGAAATATAACAAACCATATTTTGCATTATACCCATATTGCATTCATTACTTAACGTGTATTTTTCGCCAAATCCCTTGTCATGGATTCGTCCGAATCTCTGGCACCTGGAGAGCCTCGTTCTCAAAATTGCTCACTTACAAATTCCATATAAAAGGACAAAATCCATTCATTATAACTTTAGCATCGGCGAGAAACAAAACGAAATAAATCAAACACTTAATTATACATTGCGACGAAAAGGCTGGTTTTCGGCCTTTGATATTATGATTTAAACTCGGGACAACATTTCGAATTTACACTAGAAAAATATTCGAAATAAGAATAACAGGAACGATGACGATATTGCTACTTATAGTAGCGGTGGGACTTGCGTCCGGTAAGTTCAATATATTTTAGAATTTGAATTTTAAACTTCATCTGATTAAGCTTTCATTTAGTGGGATACGTTTCAAATCTTTACTTGTTATCATTAAGGTATACACATGTTTTCTTTTCTTTTGGATTTTTCTTGTGATTTTCATTGGGCTCTCTGAGCTGGTAGAATAATATTGGCTCAACGAAAAGTGTGAAAATTAGCAAAATTTTATCTTTTTCACTTTCTTCACTATTCACTATGTCGTCCACTTTATACACAATATATATATGTTATCGCCAATCTGTGGTCCTTAGCCGATCTGTAGTTTGGCTGGAATAAGTAAGCCAATCTGTGTCATACCACAGATTGACTGGTTCAATCAGCCAATCTGCAGATCGGCTAGAATTTTCCAGCCAAACTGCAGATTCGCTGAAATGGAGGCATGATTTTACCACAGATTGGCTGAAAGATCGAATCGAAGTTTTTCTATTGTGATTTATGATTTTCTACATCAGATTTATTGTTGGAACTAATGGTTTATTAGTGTTGCTAAATTTCCTCATAATGTGTGACATAAGTCGCTTTTGATAGTATTAATAGAGGTTGATATAATATATTGTAATTGTTTAAAACTAATGATTATTGAGTGTCCTTTCTTTATGAAATACTAGAAAATGGTATTTGTGTGACATTCTGCTATATGAAATCAGAGCCTCCTTAATTAGGATCACACAAATATCTTACAATTGCAATTATATATCATCTTGTCATATATTGTTCACTTTCCCTATATGATCAATCGTTAATCCGAGTCGAGTATGTACCTTTCATGGGTGAAGAAGGTTTGTGACAGGGTTTACTCCGATTAACTCGCCTCGGATTTATAAATGATCCGATAGCGAAAGTACTCAATTTATGGAAAGAGGTAAATAAATGCGATTGAAAAGATTGCAATTTATGGAAAGAGGTAAATAAATGCGATTGAAAAGATTGCAATTCAAACACACCATTCCCTATTAGATGATCGAAATCAGCGCCAAAAACAATTCCAACTAAGATATTTTATGATGAGAGAATGATTTGCAACATATTATTTTCATAACAATATCAATTGATAACATGGTATTAGTTATAGTCTTAAAATATACGTAAGAACCACCATGAAAACTTAATTTAAATGTTTCAGCCAATCTGTGGTCAAAATCATGTCTCCATTTCAGCCAATCTGCAGTTTGGCTGGAAAATTCTAGCCGATCTGTAGATTGGCTGATTGAACCAGCCAATCTGTGGTATGACACAGATTGGCTGACTTTTTCCAGCCAAACTACAGATCGGCTAAGAACCACAGATTGGCGGTAACATATATATATATATCTTCTAAACGCTTCATTATTATCCCACTCGGCATTACGTCAAACAACGTCGAGGAGATATTTTCTTTTGGAATCGAATGTAAGTTTTCCGTGCATCCTTGTATGAATATAAGACAATGCAGTCGTTAGTAAAAATACGTCGGGGAAACTTTCATATGCGCGCACAAATGTAAAAGTCCATTTTACCTAACGTCCAAAAGTGACGTTACATGAGCTACTCTTGCAAATTGGATTATTCATTATTTAGTAATGGTGACCTACACCTGTAAATTGATTCAGTGCTTATACATGCACAATATGGATTTTTGTTTTTATTCATCAAATTGATTTTTGGTAGCAATTATATCCGTTTAGTTGACGTGATAAAAAACAATATTGTTTCTAATAATGCGACAAGAATCATATGAAATTACAGCGAATTGAATACGAAATCATATTTTTGTCGCATCATCGCAAATAAATAAATTGTTTCACACGTCATGTAACATCTTTCGTGTTTTATAAACATCCACATTTAGAGTTCGCTATGACATTTTCATTTCACGTTCTTTAATTTTTTTTTAGGAAATACAGATTTTAAATTAAAGGTTATCTAAATTTATTGTGAATAATATATATTAAGCACTAATGAAATTACAAACAAAACTGCAGAAATATACAGATCGATGTTTCAAATTTTACAATGGAAGCCTAAATTAAACAGAAACAAAAATGAACTGCAAAAATAAGTAGATTTATGTATTTATGTATTACGTATACTCACTCGGCAAGGTTCGTACATAAAACGTCCCATTCGGACGTGACGTCGAGAAGACTTTCATATTATCCGCGAATGTCTTTGGGAATTGGTAGAAACATAATACAAAGACTAATGCTGGTTTACTGCTCCATTTTTCGGTTAGCAAAAACCAACAACTCTACATATTTGTTTTTGAGCCATATGTCAAGTTTTAAGGTAGATATCTAGATTGTTCCTTAACCAAATGTAAAAGTATATCATTTGTTTATATGAATGCTGAAGACATATGAGGGATAAAATGTTCTGGACCTCATAACCCTACAAAATGCAAAATCCAAATAATGAAATGTATCAGAATAATTTTGATAGCTAAATTAGGTGGATCTACATGTATGTTAAAATAAAAAATAAAATAAATAAATTAATTGAATGTGCCGATTCAATCGTAAACCCGTTAATATCAAATGTGTTTCGGATTTGAAAAAAAAAAAACACTTATATATTTCTTTTAAGAGATCAGGTTAAATGTATACTGTCCAAAAAAAAAGTCAAGCCCCCCTCTAGTTTTACCATTAACCTATGCAGTAGTACATGTTTTTAAAACTTATTTTTTGCATTGATAAACCAATAGCTTTATTTATTTTGGTTCAGAATATTGTTAACCAATATGTTAAATGTATGCATGGCTGATTTGGTTGTGATTGAATGTGTTAAAGTGGGTAAACTCATGATGAAATCGTAGGTACCTTATCTGCCATTTGATGTTTATGGCAAACGGGGCATGTCACATTTGCACATAAATAGCGGTTGCAGTCCGGTAAATCACAGATTGAAGAGTGTACTGGAGGTATACATCGAAAATATAATATAAAATATCTATCTTTTTCTGTTAGGGTTAGGCACTAATTCACTAAATATCTTTCATTAAGGAATGTTATTAAAGAATCTTAACTAAAAAATCATTTAGAATTAATGATTATTTAGTTAATCATTAATCATTAATTAATTATTAAAGAATCTTAACTAAAAAATCATTTAGAATGATCCTCCCGCCAACCCCCACCGTAACACCCATACTAGGATATTTTGACTTATTGATTCTTGAAAAATGATATTATGGTGTGTAAAATTACTATATAAAACACCAAGTAAAAAAACTTTACTTGAAGTATAGTATACTTCACATATACTCTTCAGACTGTGATTTACCGGACTGCAATAGCGGTTTGAGCTGATCCATTTTTAAACAAATGGTTTTATGGACACACTTTACACATTGACGAACCGAATAACACAGGAAAAATTGAAAACCGATGAATTTTCAGTGCATATCAAAAACTATTCAAAAGGGTGCATTTGTGTATACGGTAATGGTAAAATCTAGAGGGGGGCTTGACTTTTTTTGGACAGTATATCTGTGCATAAACCTCTTATTCATCCTTGTTTTCAATATTTCTGTTTCAATTACAGTCAAATTGTGCAAAAAGTCGTTTTCACTCATACCATTTGATTATCATTATCAATCATAGAATAATCTAAATAGAATTCTATGAATATTTAAAATATCAGATATAGGTGTGCGTGCGACTATAATCGACAATAGATTTTTTGTCAATGATTTGTGTTCATATTAAACTCATTAGAGATAATGAGGGTAGATTTCATGCCATGGTATGAATATTGCCCGAGAGCATTTGAAAATCAGATAATGAATATACATGTATAGTTAATTAATTGGGAAAACTAACATCGACAATGGGGCATTTTAGAAACGGAGACGATTCTTGCAATTTGGAATGTAATTGCATCTAGATTATCTACATTAAGTTCAGTGCTTCAAGGAAACAGAGACAATCGCAACATGTGAATCAAAATCGCTGGTTTTATGTAATCAGGGCCTAATATGAATATTAGTTTTATTAATGTTCAAAATAATACTAAAAACCATTGAAATTCCCTCACCGAAATGAATTGAAATGAATGGTTGATTTCACTTAACTTGGCAGAGTAATCTTTATGTGACTGAAATTAAAACATTGATAAAATGAACATTATTTTTACCCATGTTAACTTTCAATTACACATACAAGTTGGGTACTTCTATAATAACTGCGACAAAGCAAAATCGACTTTAACACTAAATGCGTTTTAAACGTGTGTAGTCCCCGTTAATAGTCAAATTAATAGTCATCTGCATAATTAAATTTGCAGAAAGTCAACTAAATCCTACAGCTTTAAAATATTTATACGGATTTCCTTCAAATGATGGCAAAATCAAATCGCTATCGAAACGCTCTTTGCGTTTCTTAAAGCAAGTCGCGTTTTTGGAACGCTTGGTTTGTAATAAAAAAAGGTTGATAACGCTTCTAATGTGGCCAGGCCTAAAGGAGTGGTAACAAGTAATTAGCGATAACCCTGTCGCCACTTCATTTTCACTGTTATTTCTTGATGCATAAAATCGAACCGTATTCCTGACGCTCCTTGCGATTTCAGAAACAAAGCAAAAACGCAAATGACGACCAGAATCGCTACTTTTATGTAACCAATCGCTTAGACGACGGCTTAAAATAACTGTAGACTACAAACTGCCCAATGGTCCACTTCAAATAATCATATCCCGAACAGACAAAAGAATGGACATCAATGTCCAAAATCTGGCTGTGTACTTTGCCTGGAGGGTTAATCCGTAGATTACTTCCTTTTCATCTTATCCCCTTTGTCATAAATGGGATTCAATATCATATCCGATGTGCCTGTGTATAACACCCCATATATTCTTTGTTCAATTGGACATTTGGATTAATGGGCCTGAAAATTATCTCCGTTTGCAGTTAATAGACGATTGAGTGTTCAATCCACAGTTCAAATACTTTTCAAATAAACATTGAGAACGTCCCTTGTTATCTTAACGTGATTGTTCAAAAACCTTGTATAATGAGATATGAACTTGTTTATTTATTCTGCCTTTATATGTTTGGATTAGTAATCCTATGTAATCTGAGGCTTTTTATATTTATCTGGACTTTCGCCCTGATCGAATGATTTAACCTTTGCATGAGAAGATAATACAAATATAAGTGACATTTGTGAAATCATTTATTCATACCAAACAATCAAACATATCATTGTTCTCGATCCTGGTTGACATACATTAGTTAAACCATTTCAATGATATCATTAGACTCAATTAAAGATTCACACCAACATATTTAAAGTGGTATCCACACCAAAATGTTACCGGCCAAAACGTTTCCAGTCAAAAACTTTCCGGCCATATAGGTCCAGGCCTTAAATATTCCTAAATATACATATACATAATATATATAAATATACATATGTGGCACAATGTGTATGACTAAATGTTATAGATAATGTTTAATCTCATGTATATTCATATTTCTTGGTTATGTTGTATATTTTGAGACTTTGTGGCTGGAAACTTTATAGCCGAATATTATTTTGGCAAGGAACGTTTTGTCACATGATGTCATTCTCGAAGACTTTGTGTCAGGAACCTTTTTAACCCTATAACATTTTGAGCTGGATTAATTCAAAGTACCAACCAATACAATTATTTAATTTCATTGAATTCCTTGGTCTATTGGAACCAAAAAATCATTAGTTCTTGATTACCTAATATCTGGCAGAATAAAATCAATGTTTATGCCTAATAATTCTATAGATAAATTTTACCAGTTGGATTGGCATGGCAAGATGCCACCATGTTCCTTATCCATGTCAATTCGTAGATAAGGTTCCAAACTCTATTCATATGAGTACCTAAACATGCAGTTGCATGAAACTCCTCAATTGCTAGTTATTCACCACCTCTAAGGTTGGCATTAATTTAAAAAAACATAACACCCATTTAACAAAAAAAAACCAACATAAATAATAGTCGACCAAAAGAGAAAAAAATGTTTATTTAGATAAGATCAGATTTTTAAAAAAATCTTTAAAAAATAAAATTGAAGTGACCAAATGAGAAGTAAAATGCAAAAGCAGCACCTTTTCAATACATCGATTTGTCGGCTATCCGATCAATGTTCTACAAAAAGGTGTTGTTTTTTTGCAGTAAATGCGAGTCCCTGCAACACTGCTGCAGACGCGCCCTGTGTTTCCGGGATTCATCCTCAACAAGGAAGTATCAACGGAGCGACGAGGGTTACCCTGCATGGATTCGGTAAAAACATAGGGTTTATTTTAAACATATTTTTAATGGAGAAAATAAAATATTCTATAATGAAAAGAAAATGAAAATAAATAAGAAAAAACACCTTATCGCGTGTCATAATGGGTGTCGCATATAAGGTGGGGTATTTTTGAAAAAAAATATTCATATGGAAGTAAATTCGAAACTTTATATGAAACCAAATGAGTAGACATGGCCAATTCAAAACATTATTCATTTGATATTTAACTTATGTTCACGAATATGATAATTGTATTTCTAAGTTAATTTAATGATATTTCTTCTCTTGCAGAAATATATAGTCAAATAATAAAAATGAAATTGGTGTGGAAGTTCAGTAAAAGTACTTTCCTTTACATAAATCATGTACAATAAATCCACAGTTTCAATTTCAACGCATTGTCATTATCTTTTTTATATTGTTCACATTTTTTCAGGATTTGTTGGCGATCTCTACTCTGGCACGAACGAAGTCTTCATGGTGTCTGACACACGACAGGTGAACTGCACAATTCACCAGGATGGTTGCACGGAAACACAGATCATGTGTTACACTGAGTATGTATTACGTTCTACCAAATATAAGCACATTCTTAACGGATAGTAGCGTTTTATATATTCATTGACAATATGAGGTTATGCAAAAAAAATAATTAAAAGATATTTAGGTTGCTTGACGAATCAAAATCAATTTCATTTTCCTAAAATGATTAGTCTTAATGATATAGAATTAACATTAAGTATATAAATTGCATGCACAAAAAGAAGACATAATGCATTGCAACACCAAATGATTTCATAAGTCATATCACCGTCCATATATCTAACTAACCACCATCTTGATAAAACCACAATCTCTTTATGCAGGCCAATGCCGGAAGGTGACTACTACGTGAACGTGGTTCTGAACCAGATTCCAGTTCCCACAGCAAGTCACTGCAACGATGCTGAAGGAAGGAGTGACGATTGCAAGTTCAAGGTGACTGACATTGATTAGGCTTATGTATGAATTACATAATCATAATATTGAAAGCTAGAAGGTGTACTGAAAAAAAAAAACATATTTATATGTGAACAACGATTTATATAATGCCAGACACATTTTACGTGAGAAATTCCTGATAACATAGGAACAATCGATATATTTGTTTGTTTATATAGTTGATTAAATTACAAAAATGCTTCAATTCCAGGCATCAGTTGACCACACTCCCTCAATTACAGCATTTCCGGACAAATCTCAGGCGCCAGGTTAGTAAATATAGCACACATAATATATTATAGAATTTCAAATAATATCAAAATACACTACGAATAGAAACATGTTATCAATTTTGAGTATCAGTGTAAAGGAACACATGTAATGGCAGATGTATAGAAATAATCCAACTTTTTAGTCCATTCGAAAACATGTTATGGAGCATACACATTTCAGAAATCATTTTATTTTTTCTAGGAAACTCCTTGTACGTAGAAGGCAAGATGTTCACGAACCTCTACGGCACCAACGAAGGCATCAGCACCAACGGGCGAACAGTTCGCTTCAGCCGAGTCTGGACAAACTCCGGCAAATGCGACCTGGTCGATGAAAACGCAGATTTGTACGTATATGAAATATTTAGGAATTAACTTCATAATGAATTTCTGTAACAGTAAATCGCAGACTAACATAAGGCATGCACTGAATGATTAGGCAAGCGCTTAACGCAGAAAAATATCAATATATCACAAGGCGCTGGATATTTTACACTATATAGTCTTCATGCTTGAATTTATACTGCAGCATTTGTTCCCAAGCAGCAGGCTTGAAGTATTGAAAATCAAAACATAAATTAGATGTTCAATAGAATTAACCAAAAATTATCATTTGTATATTTGAAAACTTTATCCTATATTTGTACACAAACCTGTTCCATAGCATTGACCTTGCCTTGGATGGAGAAAACGGAGAGGAAGACACCGGTCATTTTGTCTGCATGTCCACGGGATCTTACGTTGGCAACCAGAACCTTACCTACATCATAAATGGCACTTTCGGACGGTGAGATGTGAATATATTTGGCAGTAAAAGCACATTATCTAATATAACAGTCAATGATGTCATGATAATTTAATCATTGTGTTGTTACACTGTTAGAGATTGTTATAAAGCCTTTTACTATGAGATAATATCAAAAAGGTTTTAACTATAATTATGTTTCGACAAATGTCTTTCAATAATTAAATTATTTTTCAAAATCAAACGTCCATAATTTAATTATTGAAAGAACAATTAAATTATGGACGTTTGATTTTGAAAAATTACTTTCATTTGTTTCATAGTTCCAAGGCTGACATTTCGTTGATGAATGTGATGGGAAACAATGACCTGGGCATGTTCCAGACCTTTGCAGGTATGTTTGGATTTTCTTAATCAACTATAATAAGCCAAAAGATATATACCTCATCAAGATTAACATAAAATGAATTGTGATTTTGGATTCTACTTACATAAAATGAGAGAAAATACATCAACAATAGTATGATCCTGACTATTTGAATAAAACCTTGATAAAATGATTGCATTTATTTCTACTCGCACTTAGATTTAGCTTTATTTTTAATTCAGACTGCATCTTTAGATAAATATTCCCAGTTTAGGTTTATTCTACATCATTCCAATCCAATCAAACAATTCATTTATTATATCATGTTTTATAAATTTCATATTTCAGAGGTAACGGGCTTGAGTCATTCGAGCGGAAGTGTGGCAGGAGGCGTACCTTTGACTATTTCCGGAAACAACTTCGACAATACTCGTGGTGAACCAGTGGTAAGTATAGACTATAAAATACTTCCATAGGTCAGCAACTTAAATGCATTCCAAATTAAATCTTCATTGACGATATATTCAAGAATAAATTTGAGTATGTTCATGTACCGTTAACATGACCCACTGATTCAGTTTTCACGTTGGGTCAATTAGCAATATCGCATTAGCTTTTAAACGTTTGGTTTTATTCAGAAGTGCACGTTCCCTATTTATCAATCTGATTAGCTAATAATTGAAAATAATTACCATTCTCTACTGTAATAGCTGTATCATCCTTTTTTTTCATCGACCGGAAGTCCTTAATCCTGATTTCCGAATACTTTCCTTGCCCTAGCCTCGCAATTATTGTGATACCTATCGTGTCAATTGCAGCTGACTAAGGGTTTTCGATCAGTTTATGTAATTGACTCTGTCGAATGCCTTCTTACGCATGTTTTTTTAAGATTGAATATGCCTTCACATTATGAAATTCCTTTTTTAAATCTGAGTTGATTTTCACATATTTCACGGTTTATTGGTTCAAAATAATCTCAATGCATAACTTATTTATTGGAAGCAGCAAAATATGAGCAAAATAATATGTATATACCCGAATATATTTTTTAACAATATATATTTCTGAACACAAATATTCCCTGTAAAATATAAACTATTCGGGGAATATTCGTCATTTTGTTTTTCAACGCTGGTTCCCATCGATCAATTAGGCTTGCCGCCTTTGATTTTTCTAAGAAATTTACACGAAAAATAACAAATTTGCTCCACGGCTCAATATTGAAGCAGTATTTACATTTTTATATTATATCTTTAGGGGTTTTACACCATTTATCCAGACAAAATCTCAAATATATACTTTGAACCTTACTTTTACTTAATATCGCCCACGAAACCACTTTTTGTCAATCAATCAAAATCTTTCAATATCGGCTGATGTTGAGGCGGTTCTCAATATATTCAGACACAATTGCTGTGGAACACGTCATAAATATCACCAGGAATCATTCCACTCCTCTATACTCGAGGGTGTTTTTTTTTATATTTATGTAGCGATTCCAGATGAATTGTCTTTTTGGTCATTACATTCTGACTATATGTAATATATGAAAACTTTGACAATAAAATTCTAATATTAATGTTAATATTTATGAAACTAATCTTCATTAGTCTGTTAATTTAAACATCAATGTTTGGTATATTTTACTTTTTGACTTTTTAAAATGGAGTGTTAAAGATGCTTTTGATGAATACATTTTGCCATTTTCGTAAAAGTGACAAAGTCGAATAAACAAATGATAAAATATCCATTTTTGTCATATTTTGAAAACGTTAATTTTAATGATACCTCTGTTTGACGGGTAATTATG
>LQRL01176895.1:19950-34561 GCA_001703475.1 Hydroides elegans
TAATTTGATTTAAGCTCAAAATTTAAAAAGCTTTAATTTAAAAAATAAATTTTGTTGTTTTAAGGATAATATTTAATGTTGAAGTTCGACCACTTTAATACGATATTACATAAAAATGAAAGGGTGGGCGTTTTTCGGCATAGGTACAAAAGATCCATTTTTAAAAGAGCTTTCAGATGATATAATTAGTTTAGCTACACACCCTCGCGCTTTTGCGCGCCAGCCGATTTTCATTCAATATCGCCCTGTTTTGTTTACATTTTCTGGGCGATAATGGATGATTTTATAAAAGGCCAAATCGACTGAAATTTGCATTTTTGGTGATATATTTGTTTAACCGAATCGCAAAGACAAAACACGTTATAAACAAGGGTGAGATGTTTTGTTAATTATTTAATATTGCATTTTAAAAAATATTCAGTTTATAAATTTCTTGCAATAATGAAAAATATACATTTTCATATGAAATTTGTCCCATGTCAGAAAGCTTTTATCGGATTTCCAGTTTCAAATCCCTATAAGTTCAGTACTATATGTCGCAGCATAAAAATAAAAAAAGTTCTGTTCTAGTTATGAATACGGCTTTCCATCTATACCAAATATGATATAAATGCATAACATTTTAGGATTTGTCTGGAATCGCTAATTTATGACAAACAAGCATTGGGAGACGTAAAGAAACATCAAATGGTCGAAATGAACCTACATAAAATCTTTCTTTCTACATTATATTAATGATTACCAAGATGACAGTAACACTTGTTTAATTTTTTCAGGTCAAAGTTGGCGGAGAAGATTGTGAAGGAGCGGTATTGAGTGGAGATGATATCCTCTGCACAATTCCGGCGCGCCCTGAAGGATCCGTGACCCTAGCAGGAAACCGAGGTGTTTACACGCGATTCTGGAACGTCAGTTCACCCAACTCCGATGACTTTGCCGCTATCGCGGGCTACACCAACCCTGATAGTGAGGAAATCTTGGATGAGTTTGAGTTCTTGGTCGACAATGCGCAAGATTACAGTGTGGCCATCATGCAGGGAGTGTTCGTTGCTCCATCTAACAACCGATACAAGTTCTTCTTGGGGGCTGATGGCGAGGCTGTTTTGAACATGAGCACAACCGGGCTTCCAAGTGATGCTGTGAGTTATAACTGTATCAATATTATGTTTCATTTGTAAATTGTAAACGAATACATGTTTTAGTAAAAGAACATGTAGCCTATTATGTTTAGATGGAGTGAAGTTATTGATTGGCGTTATTCATAATCCATGAACCCATAAAATTGTAATTGGCTTCTGAAATATATTTTGATTAGTTTTCGTACACTTAAACATAACAGAGACTGGGAAAACTTACAATATACAGGATTTTACATGTATTGATTTTTAGGTGGTTACAATAACGGCGGATGGCTCCAACCAAGATGATGGAGCTGTAGGAAGTGAAGATTTCGATTTGGTAGAAGGTCAAGAGTAAGTTGAGTTACAATAGCTTAATCAAGCACTAAAGATGCATCATAGTTTTAACATATATTATTTAATTTGCTATTCGCTATCTTTTGAGTCATTATGATTAGGATGGAAAATTAAATTCTTAAAACAATTTGTAAAGCAGGATTTATTGAAAATGCTTTGTCTAAGTTTATTATAACATACACAAATCAATATTTCGAATTTAATCCCGATATGATATCCATGACTCTTACATACACTATTTCCCTTGAAGGGTTTACCTCGAGGTGATCGCAAGAAACTCGGGTGATTCCATCTTTGGCGCTCATCTTTCGGTGCACATGTACGAGACCGTGTACACGGGCAGCCAATCTGGCCAGGCCAAGAACGAAAAGCACAGGATTGAAACGACATCGGATACTGAACACGAAGTGCAGGTCAGTGGTTGTCATGTTAATGAAAATAAAATTAAAAAAAAAAAAACATTTATTTGAGACATTTTTTATCATCTGCTTGAAAAATATACTTTTGTGATATAAGCCTACTTTGTTAGCTACTGGTTGGGAGTGAGAGTACATGTATATTTTTCCTCAACATTTCTTAAGAATCATTCCAAATAATGATAAAAACTTAATTTTACTTCATTAAATATATCAAATAACAATGCCTTATGAATGCTGACCTTCTTTGTTTTAAATTAACCTTTAGAGAGTGACCTTGAACTCGTGGACCGGAAGTGACAATGTGCAGGAAGAGAGACAATCTTTCTCGGCCGAAGTGGACGGGACAGACCCAGCCAGCTGTTTCTTTATGATCAGACTCTTCAACACTTATACAGGTATAAAATGAATAAGTCACTAAAAAGGGAGGATTTTTATCAATAGTACCGGGGGAAACTATAAAGCGAGAGGAACATGCCCCAGTGAAAATCTGGAGATTTATTTAATTAAAACCTTCCGCAATTATTTAATGCTGTAAATAAGGATAGTCAAGCTTGAATCAGAGTGTTGCGCATTCGTTCAAAAATGTTATTAAGGATTGTAAGGCCTATTCAAGCATTCAACCTATTTAGTCTGATTCATTTATGTGATATTTTAACATGTTTTTTTTTTCATAAATCGATTTCGTGTATAGATTTACAACTACATTTTTATTCGAGTATTTTGACGGCAAATGTGATATGACTGAGTATGATTTCTTAAAATATAATATGTTTCCTGCACCATCCTCACATATGTGATTATATTATCTTTAAGTCAATATATTTTTTTTTCAGTACCCATTGCGGTGAACGCCCAGTCCAGTGTGATCAAGCAAGCACTCATGGCCTTGCCCTTCTACTCGAACACCGAGACCATTGGCGAACCAGAGATAACGAGCGATGAGCGTGGAATGTCATTCGAATACACGCTGTCTTTCCAGCGAAACGGTGAGTGTGGCCACAATACAAATAGATTGCAGATTATGGATTTATCCTGTATCACTCTCCCTTTGGTTGGTTTCCCATGAACGAAATAACGGGCATTATATTTAAGCAATTAAATGGATAAATAGGGACCATCCTTTATAACGCTCAACTTATATTATGGTTCTTGAGTGAAGCTTTTATATAGCGTAAATATATGATTTATTTTCATATAGTATTTCGATATAAACATAGTAGGGCTATGTCAGGTCGGTCGTTTTGCTATACGAACACTAGAAGTCGATACCACTGGTACCATTAGTACTCGACCCGAAGTTCTCAAAACCTGATTATATTTTAATATAAACATATACATAGTCCTAAGTCACGTGTGCTTTCTATTTAACAGGTGACTACCCGGCCGTGTACGTCGCTCCATTGACGAGCAACTCGTGTGACAGCTCGCACCTGACCATCTCCCAAGTGACCGAGGACCAGAACGGCTTGCCCACGGGCCACCACATTGTGCCCTTCTTCGCCGGAGTGCCCGGCAAGCCCATTGCCCAGGCTGAATTCAATGCCCAAAAGGTGAGTGATGTTTTTGGTATTAAAAGAAGTAAAAGGAGTAAAATAACTAAAAAAATGCTTCTTTGTCATGTTCTTCTTTAGGGTTAACTCGTTTTTAAAGCATTCAAAGAATCATCATATAAGTGTAAAATACGTTCGATACAATGCATTATCTTAAACATGATATGAAATGGTGTCCATTTTCAATTTCAGTCTAATATAATATTTTTGAAATTGAATCGTCTTGAATAAAGTCTAAACTCTCATTGCTGAAATAAAGAAGTTTGAGTAATATATATTTCATTTTTTATTATTTTCACCAAAAAAAAACATTAATTTTGATTTTGTTGCTTTATCATCCCATTTCAGTTGCAAGAATCACTATACACCCTGTTCAGCGTGCAATGCCCCTCGTCCATCGTGAACCCGCCCGGCGCAGCCTACAAACAGGACTTTGAAGGCGATGTGTCTGGTTACGAGACGACCTCCGAATTCGAACCCTTTTGCGGCAGAAGCGCGGCCACGCATGCGCACTGGGCTGATTTCGTCGAGATCTACCACGCGGGGAAGAATGATGAGGGAGAGTGGAATCGCGGTATCTCGGGTGGTTTCAGCAAGGTGAGGAGTTAAAGGGGGAGGATATTGTGGCTTTTGTAAAGACAAAAAAAAAAACGTTTTAAAATCATATTTATTTTAAAACTTCTCTATGGCCAGGTCATGAAGTTCATTTTGTAAATATTATGTGCTAAAAATCTATTAATTTTACGTCTTACATTTTTCTCAGACCCTCTTCGTGGGTTTACTTCGCTTATCAATTTACGTTGATTTTTTTATATTGTTAATAAGCCACAGTATGTCATGCAAATTTGTTTCATTTCCTATCTTTTACATTCCTCTTATTTATTTCTCCAGGTTTGCTTCGCCTACCGCGGCAACATCCGCTCCTCCTTCCTCGTGCGCTACAGCTACGACGGAGCGGTGCGCGGTCACTGGTTCAGCAACGACTTCAATGGCAACAGCTATGACGAGTGGAACTACATCTGCATGGATTTGTTCGCTGATTACATTCAGGGAGCTGTAAGTATGGGGTCAATAAAGTATAACTGTGTGTTTAATTGTTTTTTCGAAAGAAGGTTTAAACAAGAAGATACATGTACTAAAAAAGCGCTTTATTGTTTGAAATAAATAATTAACTATAGATGACCCTTTAAAACATTACCAGAAACAAAAAGTGAATGCTTAAACGATAATTTTCATATCGTTATATTGAATATCGAATAATCATTAAATGCGCTTTTGAAAAATGCAGAAAGTCTAACGACAAAAATACAATTTTCATAACTCGAATATGTTTTTATAATATCTTTATAGAACCAGGACATTGCGGCGGCCTCAAGCATCGAGCTGCTTCACGTCCGCTTGTACACGGACGACACCAGCGGAGAGTTCCCAATGCTCATCGACACCATTAGCTTCAACCGCGAACTATTAGTTGAGAGCAGCGTCGGTTCGTATATATATTGTATACATATAATTGTAAAGGGGTATGAGTATTCTCCATTTGAACTAGTTTTGTGTACATCGTCTTCTGATTTGAATCGACAGTCTTCGTTTTGAACTTATCGATAGAATATCCATGATTATGACTTATAGCAAATTCTTAAATGTATATTTTTGGTCATACTTATTTACTTAAAACCGTTATTATTCCAAAGTTGAAGTTTAAAAATCTTCCTTGACTCTAAATCTTTCCATCATTCCCCTTGATTGCAGGCCTTGTCAACTACGAACGCACCCGCATGCGCAACTGGATTGCTGACACGATCAGTGTGGAGAGTGTCGATGGCGTCGACAATGCTTATGACGTCACAATCCAGACTCTGGAGTGCGCGTCGAATCTGCCGCTGTTGGCCTTTTCCTTTGGACAAGGAGTCATGCATGTGAGTGTCGGGTAAAAGTCAGAGATAGTGAACAGGCCAAAGAGAAAAGTTCTATAGAGCATTCACATTAATTTAAAAACATGAAGCTCGGAACCGGATATATTGTTCAAACTATCATATATTTAAGTGATTTTAATCAAATAGAATAAATAATTAATAAAATGTATTCCTTTAATGAATCTTCATATACATTTATTCAAATGTACATACCCGTTTATTTATTCAAATGCTATAAATATGTCACAACTGTGCGATTAGAATTAAAGTCTAGAACAACTTGTATTTATTTCCAAATAATACAATCGCACTATTCAAATCTTCAGAAATATTTAAACATTTTTGTATGCCTGTTGAAACTATTTGTTTTTGTTTATTTTCGCAGGACGCGGACAGCGCCACGTGGTCTTTCCAAGATGGCGCCTCGATCAGCGTAGAACGCCAATCGGCGGCCTCGCCCCCGGTCACTGGAACTATCCGGGTCTCATCCGGATCACGTGGTACGTGTTGACGTTTTGATTTGCTTTGTATTAATTTTCTTAATAGCAGTGGCACTCATGTTGGTTTAGTACCCGTTTCAGCGTTGCTACATAGGTCTGTTATCCATTCAATTTCAATGCCCGGTAGTATAATATATGTATAGATATTCAAATAAAACAAAGGACGAGCAACAAAATGACCATTATTATATGCAATATGATTAAGATATTCGCTGTATTTTTCTTATATCACCCCCTATTTTATTTTCAATCTTTCAGTGCTCGCCTTCAACGCCTTCGATACTGAGGCCGATGAACTCGAGACCAGGCTGTCTGCCTTGGGCGCGGATATTGGCCTCGTGTCCGTGGAGCGAGAGGGCGATTGCCGCGGATACACGTGGGAAGTGGAGTTCACGTCGGTGGCCGGAGACCATGTCGATATTGAGGTTTGTATTTGGAGTATAAGTTAGATCAGATTTAGGTACATTCCAAGTATCACTGAAAGAAATTATAAATATGATGTTTGCTTGTTGCAATGAGTTCACTTCGGTCGCCGGAGACCATGTCGATATTAAGGAAAAGCCTTTAGGCTTTAGGCTAATTTTGCAAACGTGATGATTTATATCCATTTTTTTTTATTTCTCAGAGGCGATAAGTCGATATTCATGTATCTTTTGAGTATTGATTTAGTTGCTGTTGTTGTTGTTAGGGTGAAAATAATCGCCGGATCAATGATCAATAATCTGTAGATGACTTTGTTAAAGTGACCTCTTTTTCCGTTTGAAGGAAGCGGGAAGTTCGCTGAGCTCATCAAACTACGCCCAAGTGACCGTCACCAAAATCCAAGATGGCGGAGTGTACTGGGACCCGATTTTCGGCGACCTGCTCAAAACCTACCACAACGACCCACAGGTATGCAATCTGATCAAATCTGTTGGGAAAGGTGTCTACAGCAGATAAGTTACTCTCAATGACATTGGGCAATCGAATTTGAAAATTAGAACAGAGTTTTCCGATTGGTTCACTTTTCGTCTATTTGGAAAAAATAGTGTTACGGGAATTCATTTTTAGAAAACTAGAAACTTGGTTAACAAAATATGAGTTCCTTTAAAATATAATGAATAAAATCTCATGCAGGCATTAACAACAAATATATAAACACATGTATGTATGAAATACTTTGAGGCATCGCATACAGAACTGATGAATTAAAGACCCAACTGTGCATAAGCATAAAAATAACGTATAATCTAATTCAATCTTTCCTAGGTCACTGTTGCCATCAACTCGATCCCGGCGCTTTGTTTGACCGACTGTTCGTTCGAATGGAGCGAGGCTGAGACGCCCACAGTAACTGCCATCAATCCCACATCAGGTATACATTTTCGATGTGATAAGATAGACGTATGTAAGTTAAGATCACCCCGCGTTTGATTGAATGCGATTTATGATCTTATATTATAAAGCGAATGTTAAAATACATGCATGGATATTCTGGGATGCTCATGAATGGAATTAAAGTAGATTTGAAACAATTTTATACACATAAACATTATCTAAAACTGAAAAGATTGCTACATCAGTTTATTACCGTATGAAGCACGTAAATTTACACCGCAAACTCCCTTTTAAGTGGACTTTAATTGATCTACAATGTTCAACAAATAAAAAATCTGCCCATTTCCAACAACCAAAACACCCATTATTAAACAATGCCCATTAGGCGGCTTCGGCGCTGAGGTGGTCATTTCCGGCACCGGTTTCTCCACCACTGCCGCCAACAACCACGTGCTCATCGGCCTGGCCACGTGCACAGTGACCTCTGCGACCTCTACAGCAATCACGTGCACAGTGGGTGAGGGCACGCCTGGTTCACGTGAGGTCAAGGTCGTGGTGACCACAAAGGGTGCCGCGAGGGCTGATTCGCCTGTGATGTTTAGGTACAACTTTGCGGCGTCGAGTGTGCAGCCGTCTAGTGGATATTCGTCGGGTGAGTTGTGTTGCTGTTTGTTTTACATAGTTAAAAGGGTAATTATGTCCATTAAAAAACTTAATTTATTAGTAATTCATGAGACGTTGTTCCGAATTTTACTGTTCCACGTGCTTAATCATAAGTATGTAACAGCCATGATGCATTGTATAAGTAAACTCCATTCATATACGATATTTTCAATGTCAATCCATTTCATTGTTCTTGTATTTTCTCTTTTCACCATCAGGTGGCGCTGTTGTGACGGTCACGGGATCCGGATTCGGCGATGAGGTCGAAGTGACGATTGGCGGAAACGATTGTGACGTTATTGCCTCCGACTACACCGAGATCACGTGTGTGGCACCCTCGGGTGTAAGTTATGTTTATGTATTCCTTATTAGATAATTTTAATAGGTTTTCGAATCAACACAGATAGGCTGTAGTTTATGGTATATTTAGAACATTCTGAGAAACTTAATCCGACGACATCATGTATCAGTCTCCGCCTATGTTTAAGATACTATATACGAAATAAATGTCATAATGATTTAGGCCTTCAAAATGGATAAAAAAGAACTATATAATACAGATAAAAGCTCATCGTACAACTTATGGTCGTTTCATGTTTCTTGCAGACCGTTGGCAGCCAAGCTGTGGTTGTGACTGAGAACGGGGAGAATGCGGGCGGCAGCCACACCTTTGAGTACACCTCCGCCTCAGCTTCAATCACGAGTATCAGCACGACAACAGCCAATGTTGGAGGTGAGTGGATTATTATGGATTATAAATTTCCATTGCAAAAAAAAATAAAATAAACACCATTTATTGAAAAGAATTAAGGATATTAATAAACTGGAAATTATAAAAATAACAGTAGCACTAAGTAAAAACATCAATATAATCTAATAATTTACATGTACCTGTATATGAAGTCTTTCTATGGCATGCGAAATTATCACTAAAATTAATTAATGCTCAGCAATCCGTATGCATCGATATCCTCTCTCAGTCATACATTGTTTATGACATCATCAGTCATTTACCAAAACCAAACCACAACTCCAAATACCTAGTCTACATGTATTTCGCCAGGTGACACTGTCATTTCGGGCTTGAGCTTTGGCTTCTCGGCCTACCCGACTGCGACGCGGCTGTGGTCGACCCCGTGACTCTCCTCTCACTTGTTATTTGAATATATCTTATTCTTGATTTTTTATTGCTTTATTTATGTGTTTATAGGTGACACCGTGATCACGATTTCGGGCTCTGGCTTCGGCTCCTCGGCCTACACCGACGCCGACGCGGTTGTCGTTGGCAACACGGCCGCGAGCGTCGAATCTTATTCGGACACGGAAATCGTGGCGACACTTCCGGTGAAGGACAAGGGCAGTTATGTGCTCAATGTCAGGACGGATGCCAGTGGATTTGCCAACAGGGAGTGAGTGCATATTGCATTTCAAAATGAATCATAAATAAAGCTTCCGAGTGCACATATTGGAAATTAAATGCCAAAGTTGAATATTGTATCTTTACGGTATATTGATAAGCAAACTTTCGTTTAAAATCGCACATCAAATATGATATTTACACATTTGCACACTCCTTCAAAATTATATCGTTTTCGTAAGCCATACAAACACCAGGTTTATTATATCATTTATCATTTTCCCTCTCAGCATTGACACGACGATCACCTACTCGCTGCGCGTGGACAACGTGTTCCCTCGCCAGGGCTCTCTCATGGGAGGTCAGAAGTTGACCTTGACCGGAGCTGGCTTCAGCGAGACGGGTCAGAACTCGGTCATGGTCGGAGAGGCCGAGTGTGTTGAGGAATCGGCCACCGAAACCGAGGTGTGTGTTTGTTTATTTTTATTGTGTATTCAGTTACTACATATTTACATGTAATAAGTTGAATATTTTTCAGTCCCATTGTTTTGAGTAGTTTTAGTAATTTATATGATTTTACAGTGTACAGTAGAACCTCGTTAAACCGAACAGGTCGGGACCGGCGAAAAATGTTCGGTTTAACCGATATTCTTTGTCCCCTTCAACCAACGCAAACTTTTGATTACATCATGAAATAATGGTCAATAAAAACTAGTTATATGTAGCCTAATCAGCTTGAAATAGCGTCGATACGTTATTTTAGCTTGATTATTTTATACCAAAAACATGAGATAAGACATAATTAAAAATGCCTTGATATTTGTTAATAAGTGTGCCTAATATTAAATTGTTCTTGCTAACAAAATAAATGCGAACTCAAATTATTAATCCTCAGAGATGGAAAGCATTAATAGGAAGCTTTACTCAATGCAATGACAATACCTCATGAGTGGCGAGTGAAATCTGTCATTTCTCCGAGGGGAAGCAAAAAAATAGTTTTTTTTTTTTTTGCTTTCCCGAGGAGAAATGACAGATTTCACTCGTCACGAATCGTAGTATTGTTTTTATTCCTAGATAATTGGATCTGAATGTCAAATTTATTAAGATAATTGATTAATTTTAAATCCCCGAAAGGGCCAAAGATAAAGTTTTTTCCTGTAATTTGGTTTGGACCCGTCAGTATTAATAAAACGATTATTACTAATAAATGAAATCTATTTAAATATTTTTTATCTTTTTTTATGTCCGTATTTGTATCTAAAATTGAAATATATTTATTATGATTTTGTAATCATTCCCCAACTACCTACGAAACTACCTTTTATCATTTCAAAATTCATATAAACACAATTATCGCACATTAAAGAAATGATACATTAATAAACGTAAGCGTCATAAATACGAGCCCAATTGTGACGCAATGTTTTGCGTAGAAATACTGTGACGTAAGCACGTAAACGCATAAGAACAATGGAACTCGTAAATAAACACACGTTAGAGTAAATGTGTTTAATCATTGATTAGACGTGATTAATATTGCATGTATAATTGTAAAAAAGATTAGGAATAAAATTGTTATTCCTTTTGGATTATGTACTTTATTACCAGTTTCAACTCATATTACTTAATGCTTTCAGGTAAGTATGTTTTTATACACGTTTAAAACACGGGGTGGAGACTTGCTTAAAATAAGCATTTAAAGGGCCTGGGTGACGTCCGTTTTTATAATTATGTCATCCCGTATGTCACTCTACTCTAGGAATAAATAGCACGATGTCCAGTTTTGACTGACTATATTGGACAATCCCCGGAGATCAGGTTTTCATAAACAAATCAGCCTCAGCAGCAATCTTTACTCAATGCATTGTCATTATTTCTGTTGAATAGTGTCCGGAGTCAATCTTTTAACCAAGTTGAACGTTGCCCGGAGATTAGGATTTCATGAGGCAATAGCTTTTGGTTTGATTTGTCGAACAATCCCCGGAGTAAAGGGTGTCATAGGCAAATCCTTTGTGACACGATAAGTTGAACCTTTCCCGGAGATAAGGTTTTTATGAAAACATATCACAATTAAGGCCATGCATTGCTAATTTTATTGCAAATGCTTTGACAAATATATAACAAATATCAGGAAAACATGTTCGGATAAACCGATACCTCGATAAACCGAATGTTTTCTAAAGAAAATATAAGAGGAAAAATGGCGGGACCGACGGTTTTAGTTCGGATTAACCGATATTTCGGTTTAACCAATATCGGTTTAACGAGGGTCTACTGTATATAATTTTATATAGGTTTATCATTTATGATGACATTTAAGAGACAAATGTGGCAATTAAAGAGTTTTAGTTTGATCGAACTCATATGGGGCTAAATTGATATACACGTGTATAATCAATGCGGTTGTGCTTTTACAAGCATTTAATCAACACAGAGGGAAATATGTTCATGATGCCATTTTTTTTTTCAGATTGTTTGCCAACTGGACTACGCAACTGACGTGTACACAGTCACCAATCAGGGTTCCCATCGCAGTGAGTAAATTTGTTGGTGAAAGGAAAAATTATAATTTAAAAACGAAATTACTTGGAAACAAAATTTAGAAAGATAAAAAGGTTGAAAACAAGATTTAGAAAAATCGAAATTGAAAAATCAAAATGTGAAAAATAAACAGATATTCATTCATATATACTTTTATTTTATATCACTATATGAAACATCCCCAACCCCTTCCCCATAATATTATCATCTAACGATTTAATCCTTGATATTATCCCATCATAGCCCACGGCAGCGGTTACGCCTGGAGCCCCAACTACCTGGAGATCGAAGTGGGCGATTTCGTCTCCTTCGAATGGACCACTCCCGAATCCGTCTCTGGCATTGGATACCGGGTCGTTCAAGTGGGAGCACCCAGTGCAACCAGTGGAGTGAATGGAGGGTTCATTAGTTCAAGTGTGCAGACGGCTAATGGTAAGGGTAGATGTGTAGTTCATGAGTATGGCAAATGTTTCATTTGTCCACTGGTCCCATTCATCCCTAGTATCTCTTACATTGTTACGTTAATAATCGCTTAGTATGATATAAGTTAACAGCCAACTCATTTCATTTTATGACGTTGAATCTGGCCAAGAGCTATTTACCAGTATAAAATAGACTCAAGCCATACATACAAGGCATATGTGTTGTTCTACTAAGTAAGTTCAAAGCGTCATTTCTCGCATGTGTGCTTTGACATATTTTCCTATCACCTTGTGGATGAAAAATGTCCTTTCTAGATGCTTTGCTCCTGTATTTCTTTTCCTACTTTTCCTCGTTACTAAAATATTGTCCATGAGTTTGCTTTTAAAATCTTGCACTCATACTCATCTTGTGCTATCATTTCTCTGAAAGTACAAACTTTTTAACGACAGTTATCCCTGTTTTTTGCAGGTGTCTACCTGTACCAGTTCACCCAAGAGGGCATCTACTACTACTACTCGGGCGAGGTGACCACTGGCTTCGGCATGTGGGGAACCGTCGTTGTCACGGAGAAGGCCAACTACGTCGATTACGTCACAGTCATGATTGGTGACGTCGAGGCTGACTATGACACCGCTTCCGGTGAGATATTGTTTGAATGTTTATAGAGGAATTTCGAAAATGATCGGCTAACAATAATTCGTGTATGTATAAAAAATGATTTTATCGTTTTAACGGGTAAGGGAAGGAGCAAAGCTTAACGCTTAAGGATTTCATAGCGCATATTTAGTGATGTTCACTGCTAATAATCAAATTGTCTATTCTCTAGGTCGCTAAAACTATTTCAAAGATATTGTTTATGTGTCAGAAAAAAGTTCACTTGCAGGTAAGATGATATATAAACACAACTTCCACATGATTATCCAATACTTTTCAATTAAATTCATCGTTATTCTTTCTTTATAAATCAAAATTATTTGCCGAATGTCAGGCGTCTCGGACCCTTCCGATTCCTCCGACTGCTCCCCTCTCACCACCGTCCCTGCCGACTGCGACGAGGTCTCGGGTTCGGATCCCGCATTATTCGACGTTGCCATGTGGAACTGCATGATGCCCACGGTTACATCGATCTCTCCGGATGTGGTGGTTGCCAACCAGGATATAACCATCACGGGAACTGGGTTCAGCACGGAGGCTTGTCAGAATGAGGTCAGTTGAGATTTTGGTACTCTAATATCGATAATTGACTATTTATGAATTTAATTGAAGTGGTTTCAAACTACTATAACTAAACATATGAACTGTTTTTGTGAAATGCATTTTAACAATTTTGAATTATGATTATTTATGGCTTCAAGAACTAAAAAAATGTACATGTACATGAAATGGAACTAAAGGTACAAGAATGATTTTTCTCGCTTTTTATTGCTTTTAAACCTTAAGAATATTGATATAATTATATTATGACGTTTTCCTCTCCTACATGTATATATTGTATATTAAAATATTACTCTATTACTGAGGTTCTATATTTGCAATGATCTCTCTGTTGCTAAGGTGTTGGTGGAGGCTGGCAACGATGAGTTCGTCGAGTGCGAAGTGAGCAGTGCGTCGGCAACGCAGATCGTCTGCTCGATTCCCCCGCGTTGTGAGGGCATGCCCATCGGAGTGTCGCTCTCACTGATCGTAAGTAGACGTTTCATATAGTTATCCCCCGTGAAAACGAGGGGATATAGGGTTGAGCTTGTCCGTTTGTCTGTCCGGTTTGGTATGAAGGAGTTGAGCTAGAGCTTTCAAATTCTATACACGCATAAACCAAGGTCTGAAGTCGTGCCTCGTCAAGGTTTCATCTCGATCGATTGAAAATTGCCGATTCTGGAGAACTTTAAAAATTGTCGATTTTAAACTTTTTTTTTTTTTCATATGCCAAGCACTTTGTGAGTTTGGTCTGAAGCGATTGAGCTAGAGCTTTCGAATTTTCTACACGTATAAACCAAGGTCTGAAGTCGTGCCTCGTTAAGGTTTCATCTCGATCGATTGAATATTGCCGATTCTTGAGCACTTTAAAAATTGTCGTTTTTAAACTTTTTTTCATATGCCAAGCACTTTGTGCAGGCGAGTTTGGTCTGAAGCAATTAAGCTATACCTCTCAAATTAATTCTCGTATAAACCGAGGTCTGAAGTCGTGCCTCGTTAAGGTTTTATCTGGATCGGTTGAAAGTTGTCGAATCTGGAACACTTTGAAAATTGTCGGTTTTAACATTTTCACCCGATGTTAAGTACATTGTGCACGCGAGTTTGGTATGAAGGAATTGAGCGAGAGATTTTTAATTGAATACACATATAAACCAATGTCTGAAGTCGTGCCTCGTCATGGTGTCATCTCGATCGGTTGAAAATTGTCGATTTTGGAGCACTTTGAAAAGTAGCGAAAAGTTTATATTCAGATGAGG
>LQRL01176907.1:7435-17858 GCA_001703475.1 Hydroides elegans
CCGTTGTGAAAAAGACGCTGTTTTAAGACGTTGTTAGAAAGACGTTGTGGGAAAGACGTTGTGACAAAATCGTTGTGAGAAGGACGTTGTAGGAAAGGCATTGTTGGAAAGTCGTTGTGAGAAAAGAAGACGTTATGGGAAAGGCATTATGAGAAAGACGTTGTGAGAAATACCTTGTGAGATAGACGTTGAGGAAGTAGTTGTGAAGAAAAACGTTGTGAGAAAAACGTTTTGTGAAATATTGTGAGAAAGCCGTGGTGAGATAGACGCTGTAGGAAAGACGTTGTAAGAAGGACAAAGAAATACCACCTTCTATTTTAAATTAGCTTATAGTATTGATAAGTAATATATATTGCCTAGGCTTGGGGCTTTGCATCTCTGATGCCAATGTTTATTCCATGCTGACCATGCTAAATCAAATAACTATTGACAGTTCACGGGGGATCGAAGGCTTTTAGCCTCTAGTTATTATTATTTATTTAAAAACTAAAAAGAGCAATTAAATTGGATTGATAATAATTTCTTGTCTATCGTGCTTAACACATGTCGGTTTGAACAGGTGCCTATGTAAAGTACATGTACATGTACTTTATATTTTAACCTGTCGAAAGAAAATTACTGCGCCCTTTGCGGATGGGGCTATGCGTGCTCTGGGGGTTTCCACGGCACCGGTCCGTACGGCGATTTACGGCCCGGGCGTACGGCCCAGCGTTTCCTTATCATTTCTTTATAAAATAATTTTCAGGCATGTAATAAATAGGCCTATACAATCCGTTTAATCCCCGTAGATAGCACAAATCAATATTTTTTCACATTCTGTTCCCCGTTTTACAGATCGTTGACATCTCCCGCGACGTCTCCAAACTGGGTACACGCGAGATCATCCTCGAACCACGCATCGTGTTTCGTCTTGATCTGCCCCCTAGCAACGGTGGTTCTGGTGTCCATAGCAACCAAATGAGGCCAAAGAGCATCGGGGTCAAAGCCATGAGTCATAAGCCAGTGAGACAGGCGTTAGGACCCGTAGTGGCCAAGCATGGATTGAGGCTGGAGCAGTTTGTTATACATGAGGTGAGTGGGTGGATATCTTGTTGGTTTCTACAAATTATGAAAAAATATATATGTATGAGAAATATCAACATTCGACATGCACATGATGGGGTATAGGTTTGTAGAGTTTGCTAAACATGAGGTGAGTGTGGTATGGGTTGAATATCTTTTTCCACAAATTTAAATAATTGATGTATAATAACATATCAAAACTCGACATACACATGACGGGGTATAGGCTGGTAGAGTTTGTTATTCATTATGTGAGAGGGGCAGTAAGCGTATAACTGGAAGCATGATTTTCTACGCCTAAACGGACTAGCTCTCACTTCTGATACGCAGTCCATTCCTGTTTCTGAAAAAATAAGAAATTTCCTGTTTCCATTGAGTCGATGTGACCAAGCATTGGTATTTTGTTGGTTACGGACTTGCCCTAGCCTTTCCGGGCATTAAAGAAATGATCAATTACAATTTCACAATTACAAATTTCAAAGCATTGTCCTGTTTTAATGTTTCCGCTAAGACAATGTGACCCAGCGTTGACTTATGAAGCCATTGTTTTGCTGCAACAATAGAAATGTATTTTAGGTGAGATGCTATTATTCATTAACCTCATTAAGATTGTTTGAGTTGCTCAAAAATAAAATTAAAGGTATTCAACGTTGAACTAATTACTGAAATAATACAGGAAATCATCAATGATCAATAAAAGAATAAGCGTATTTTTATTCATTCTTTCATAGAATGGACTTTATTCTCATTGACATAAAAAAATATATAACAGCACATTTTAATTCACTCACCGGAAAAAAAAGCTGACGAACTATTATTCTGTATATCATTAACATATTTCATTGTGCCATTTTCTTTTGATCTCTCTTCCTCCCCCGTTACCCCTGACAACCCAACAGGTGGGCAGTAGCACAGTGTTGGAGGCCGACGTCCGGGTGAGCGATATTCAGAACAAACGCATCGCCCTTTTTCCTGCAGACAGATACGCCGGTGAGTATAGGCCTTTGAAGGCATAGTTTTATATAATGTGAAAGGTCATTTATATATATTTTAATAAGACATTGTAATAGATACAAAGCTAGGCGCAGATCTAGAAAAATATTGAACAAGGGGCGCCATTGGTTTAAAATATAGGCCTTCCTGAGCGATTTCAGAACAAACCTGCTGGTCAATATGATCCAGACAATATTGGACCGGGGGCGCCAATGGTATCAACATTTCAGACCGAAAGAGGTGCTGTTCTTTTGCGTTAGCGCTAAATAATCTCGGTACAATTTTTTCCAAGGATGTTCAAATTCACATATATTTGATGACACCATTATTTATCATTCAAATGCTATGTTCAACACATACGCACACGCACAAGAAAAAAAAAAAAACAGAAAAAAAAAACACGGAACAAAAATAGTTCAATTTGGTCATTGTTAAAAATGTAAACGAAGTAGACAACGACTCGATTTAATGGGACAGTAAAATGAAAATTTGGCATTCCATACAATTTTTTATTACGTTCTTTTCAAATCAAAATTTTGAAATTTTGTCTGCTTATAGGTGAATATGTTTGGCACATATTGTATAGATACTATGCAATTTCCATATCCAAGATATGAACAATGACAGTATCAACTTACAGGGGGTTGTCAAATCAGTGACCTGGGATAATGGGACAGGGACGTTTAATGTGTTAAACGTTGGATAGTAATATGATAACATTGTAATAAGGGCATTGAAAACAAATTAACATACGCTTATTAATTCCACACTTAATGAGTAAAAACCCTATTAACTTTTATAGATGTATTGACTGTTCATGTATTTTTCATAGAGTTTACAAATAATCAAAAATGATGTTTTATCAACACATCCCTTTGATAAAGAACATATTGTTTCAGGCATAGGACCAGGTTTTCTTTGGTTTATTCATCCAGTGCCTTTCTGGTAGGTCGGGGTACGCGAAATTACTCTCGGCTTGCCTTAAATAAGTCCCTCAGTTCTTCAATAAATTTCATTGCATTATTTGGACTGTTCTTCATGACAAAATGCCAATACATAGGTTAAATTTTCGACAATTATGCACAAATAAATGTCACAACATAACGTTTATTAACTTGTCCCAATATCTTAATACTGATATCGTTATAAAACACTGTTTGAATGTATCGAAATTATATTAATTCAACACGCTTTACATGACAAGACACATCCATTCCATTAAGGTTTGTTGCAATCATATCATAGGCTACGTAACATGAAGTATGTAGATTCATGAAGAATAAAAACCCTAAGTGTAAAAAGTGTGAAATCCACAAATGTTTGAGTAGAGAAGTGTAAAGAGTCCGACCATTAAAGCAAAATAAACAAGTCTTTGTTATTGGGAAATTTGTAACAAAAATAGGGTTCAGTTTTCCCGCGAGATTATAAAAACTTTCTGAAACACGCCCTGTTTCATTGATATAATTTACCAATGCATTTATAGCAATAATGTATGTTCATTTGTGTACAATGGTCACTGTCCCATTATCCCAGGTCTGACATATTCGCTACCTCATTTCATAAATCCTTTATAATCTTATCCATTGTTTATATTATATGAATGTTTGTATTAAAACCCCATTGTACACATACACACCTATAACATATGACAAAATCATTATTTTTGCTAATGGAGAAATGTCAAAAAAGTAAAAAAACTGGATTTTCGTATTTTCTGTCCCATTAATTCGAGTCGTCTTCTATGACATCATGATCCAAAAACAGGTTGACCGGTCGTCACAAGTCACTTACAAATGTAAGTTTATTTTGAAACTGAGGTACCGAAAGGTCATTGATTGAGTCTATGTGGGAGCCTTATATTTTAAATAGTCAATTAACAAGATTCCGAACGTAAAACACACGTGTTAATTGAATTGAAGCCGCTAAACTGATTAACGTATTATAAGGTACCATGTGACGTCTAAGCTATAACATTTGATCATACCAACATATCAAAGCTTAAAGCTTTAACAGTCAACTAGTATTAGTTTATTTTTTTTCTAAAAGTGTATATCAGCTAGGCCTTTGTATAAAACATCACTTCTGTTTAATAATGTATTGCAAACCATTGGCTCATTTTGTTAACTCAGTGGCCACGGTATCCAAGGTGATAGTCTTGTAATTAGCAACGCCTGATGATCATTAAGAGCAGACGCATTTAAGTAATAATGGAAGGATATTCTATTAAAAAATGAGAAGGCATCACGTTTTCAAACATCGTATTGCTCTATTATTAGATAATTCGTGATGTATTTTCTGAGAAAAATATTCTTACGCATGTGATCCTTAATTGTTGAATTTGAGTCATGTAAGCCACAAAAGGATCAAAAGTGTGTAATTGCCAACCATTGTTCCTTGCTATATTTGTAAGATATCCAAACCTGTCTCCATACCTGCTTGCATTTTCTGTATGTAAAACATTTCATGAGAGGTTATCATATCTTGAAAGACAATTTGGGTTAAAAAGTTGTCGAATGAGTCTGAATACAATTGAAGAATAGCATGGTGATACTTTCTATCGTAATGATTATAGACAAATCGAAGAAAAAGAAAAAGGGTAAGCCAGGTTTAACAACAGTGTGAGAAATCAATGATTGAGCTTCGCTAGATGAATAAAAAACAATGATCAGATTTGCTATTTGATAGAATAGTTTCTTTCAATATTTTTTCCTTTGCTCACAAGAATTTCTGAATTGCAGTGATTTGATAAATAATAGTAATGTATTTCAATGAACCATGTAGTTGAATTCCTGGATTTGCTTTGGGTTGAGGTGCTACCTATACTTTTGTACTATTACACCATTTTTTGTCAGTTGTTTTTTTTATGTACAACGATATATATTGATTTAAAATAAAACTTGAATTTCTTAAATGGAAACCATTTTACACTGTTTTTTTCATACATACAGGTGTATTTAAAGATTACCATCTGAGAAACAAATAAGCTCAATTAAGCCCTCATATATATTTCTTTTAAAAAGTCAAATTGAAATGATCTAATGATTCACTGGTCAAATTAGATATTTTTGTATATATCATTATCTATGTTGTCCCATGTTTTCCACAAAATAAATTCAGACCAAAACCTGATTTCTTTGCATTATATCTCCAAATATGGCTTTCTCCTTGTTCAACAGTGCATTTCGAATAGTTTAGTGTTTAAGTCCGAATTAAGTTTTTTTTTCCCGAAATTACATTATGATCCAACTCAACAGTGTTTTATCTCATTTTCAATAAGTTTATCTATCTTTTTTTCCCTAAACACAGAATGGGGCGGCCTAGGCTCCAGCTCCAACCGCCTGGGCAGCAAACCAGCGATGACCCGTACGCCTTCAGAACCAGCGCATCTAGGTGGGAGTGGCAGCAGTGGGGGTTTGAGCACAGAGGCTTCGTTGGAACAGCTCTTTGCTGATCTGTTTAATGGCGATGCCCAGCTGCATGCCAAGTTCGATGCGGAGGGGCTGCTCGATTTCGATAAAAAGGTTTGCATGAGTTATATTCTATAAGTAATGCCTGCTTTTTGTTGAGTGCTTAAGTTTCATGACAGGTTCGGATCCAGAAATAAATGTAATTCGGCCAATTTCCGGTGGCCAAATCTGGCCAAAATGCACAAAAGTTGTGATTTTCCAACGGGTACATATATGAAATATTCAATACCCCTTCGAATCGGAGGGCGGTTTGGGCCTTTACGTGTTTCACAAATACTTCCTTGTTAAGAGTAGTGTTCCACTTCACATTGAATGCCTTCAATAATGTTTCATAATATAAGTATTATTTAAAGAGTCACGACTATAGTAATATACCGCTCAGAGCACTAATACAGGAATGTCACAGTATCTAAAAACGGATTTTCTCAGAACAGTCACTTTGACTGAAAATGCTGTTTTGAACCTTTTATTATTTAGATCAAAATGATAATAAATATTCATGACTTCTTTCTTGCAGGAGGAGAAAGGCACTAAAGAGGAGGGACGCGTCTCGGGAATCTTCTCGAACCTTCTTCGCAAAAACTCAATGGACGCCAAAGATGGCGGAAAGGTCAAGGCCAAGCGAGGTCAAGGCGGTGGAGGGTCACAAAAGGTCAACAAAGGTCAAGCCGCGGCAGATCAAAGTGCCTTGCCGCCGAGGTCGAGGAACGATAAGGAGGGTAAGTAGCTGGTCCACGAGTGTTATGTAGAACTTTAGATACTGAATATATTTATAAAAAAATAAGTATAAGCGGTCATCGGGCTCTTCATCTTTACTGTCAATCTTAAGGGACATATTAGAAAACCACATGAATGGAAGTGTCACTTTGTTAACATATCATGTGTTATTCAGTCTCAGTCATAATGTCCCTGTCTAATGCTTTGAAAAGTGAAAACCATTTTCCTTCAAGATAAGTTGTCACTGCAAAGTCATACTAAATCTTATGATTTCGATTTCGCGTCCATCCCATCTCCTATTTAATGATAAATGCTTCACAGATATATAAGAATCTAGTCTAATACATGTTTTCGTTTTTTCAACAGACATGAAGGTCTTCGCCCTCCTCTCCAAAGTCTCCAGTCAATTTGACGACCAGCGCGGGCCTCTACGCAAACAAGATTTGGAACTTCCCGACTTTCTCAAACAACCCAGCATGGCAACCACCGAATCATCAGCTATCGAGTCAGACTACCCAACACTACGCAAAACGGATATGCACAGCTCGGATACGTCGCTTTATGAACCACCCAGCAGAGATATGTTAGGTGTCGGCAATGGTGGACTACAGGATATAAACGCTTTATCAACAGCGCCCGGTGGGTTGGGTGGCCAAAGGGGTTTGGAGCTAACACGGACGTTATCAAACAGCGAGGAACGCGTGGATAATCTATTAATGAAACAATTCCGCGGTAGTTTCTCGCGTAATAAAGGCGGTTATTCGATACACTCCTCGTTTTCAATGTCATCGCAACCAGCCACGCTATCCTCTCAGAGTGGAAATGGTGGAAAAATCGATAATTTTGGAAATGGTGGAAAAATCGATAATTTTGGTAACATGGGGTCAATGACCCCTAGTAAGTTTCCATATATGGACGCGAGTTTTACGAGCACCGACGGTGTCGTGCCTAGTCATGCGGACGCTGAGCATTTATTTGTGGGACCCGATGGTGCAATTGAGCAAGGAGGGGATAGTCCGGATTTCAATAGGTCCGGATTAATGGAACGCAGCAATGTGGATTTCGGCGGTGGTGCTGGTGCTAATGTGACTAGTAGACGGCATCGTGAAACGAAACACAATTCACATCAGGATGTGGGAAATAATGTTGACAATGGGGCAACTAATAAAAGTGTCTATCGTGAGTTGATATCGCCCACAGTGGACGATCCCTCCCCATCTTCTTCAATATCTAAAAACTCCTCCTCCACTAATGTCTCATCCCCCACGTCGCCCTCCTACAAATACAAACGGCGTCACCGTCCAACAACCCAAGACGGTACAACCCCAGTCCCCGCTCCACGACGCACACAAAGCGCAAGACATTTATCACCTCGTGGGTCCGCCATTGAGACAGAAAGCGTCAGTTCGGAAGGGTCATCTCAGAATGATCGCCGTTCAACGCATTCATCTGATTTGGACCATACGCTCATGCCGCCGTCAGATGAAAGTGACTGTTCAGCCCCTAGTGGTGATCATAGTGGTTTCAGAGGCAGAAAAACGAGTTTACCCACAACGCCTAAAGGTTTTATGAATCTGGACCCCGCACGACAGAAATTCTTTCCTGCGCCCTCATCCCGTGGTGGGGGTGCTCAGGGCGAAAATCTTCATAATCATCAACCCAATAAACGGACTATGCCCTCACCCAGCTTGCAGCGCCCTTCCTTAAAGGAACAATCCATTTCATGGACCACGTTACAATCGCAACGCACGAGCCCACACCCCCCTCAGTCACCATTGCCCCATGCTAGTTATCGAGGCCAACCACCTTTACCCAATACCACTACGCCAATCTCACATTCACGCGGTTCTACTCCGAGCCCAAGCACACACGATTTAATATTCTCGCCAGCGGAAAGTAGTGCCGATGAAAATAGTTCCGGTGGTGGTAACACTTCCGGTGGTGGCCCGATTCCTGCGCCGCGAAGGCGAAGGTCACATGGTGTACGCGGTGAGGATTCAAACCCCGCGGCTGTCAATCCAAATTCGAGTTTGGAGAATGTGTTGGAACGGGGTCGCGAAGTGCAACGGATGCATCAAATGAAAAAAGCGGCATTGGTTGCTAATGGAGATGGTGAGGATGGTGAAGGGGAGAGGAAGAAGGGAGAGAAAGGGGAGGATGTGCAAGTTAGCTATGTATAGCGCAAAAAAAAAGAAGCTTTTTATAGCGCAAAAGATGTAAAGTTACTCTGTATATGTTTTTAAGTGCCTTTTTTGAAGTCGATGATAATAGAATAACAACATGTGGCAGCTTAATTACTTCTTGATTGTAGGCCTAATATTAAACGCATATCACTCATATCTACGCACAAATACAAAGAATCACATATCTTATATTTTTATAAATTTATATATGCACATATATCTCAGGGGTACACCCTTAGGGAAATAAAATATTTACGAATAATTTTGAATAGAAATGACATCACGTCTTTGTTCCACAATCATGGCTTTCAGTAAAAATATAGGCTAATTTTGTGTCGCGTTATTTTTTTATTGATGCATGATGACACAATGAACTCGTGTAATTTTGGCTTTTGCGACAATTAAAACAAATTGAAATATATGTCTTCTGTAAAAAGCCTAAAATTTGGATGTACACATTGTATAGTTGTGAAAAAAATATAGGCTTTATATTAAAGTCGCATAAAATCATTGTCCAAAAGTTCGATTAAACAAAGTTTAGGCTATGGATCGTATTTAGCCACAATCCCTTGGAATATTTGCTAGTTCTTTTGTGATATAGTTTTTCCACAGTGAACATAGAACATTATCTTTATATTATGCATGATTGATAATGCTCATATAGCAAATCTAGTGCTCTGATAGATGTTTAGGTAAATATGCAAATATATTTAGTCATTCTATGTCTTTCAATACGGAGTTAGATCATGTATATTTCTTCTAGATTATGTAATAGAGTTTGTACAGAAAGAGTAGCTTAACAAGGAGATGTAAAATTGAGTTATTTGTAAGGTTGTATTAGGTCATAGTGAGAACTATTTTCATGTTTATCATGTCTTAGCAAAATTACATAAGTATTGTGTTATTCAGGGTTCTTTTACCACGAAAGCACAATCATTTAATTAGAATCAAAGCTCATGTAATATATTGTTCATGATTATTCTATCGAATCGCTCAGAATTATTACCTGAATATACTCTTTTGGTCATTACAATTAGCCAAAGAGTTCGTTGAATTTATTATATTTTGCATGGGTCCTGATCGAGGGAGACGGCCTGAGATGTATAATTATTGAGAATTCCTTCGTGCACATATATTTACAATCTTACTTCCATGCAATCCCAAATCATTCGTGTCAACAGATATTTGTTGATACCTACTTTTTTCCGGAGATGACGAAATTATAGATATAAATAGACGGGTGTATCTTGAATTCGCGGGAATCTATAATTCGCGGACACGTGTTTCTCGAGAATTATCAGGGTGACCAGCGTCAGGGAAAATCAAGGAGAATCAGGGAATTTCAAAGTCCCGTTTTCAAATCAGGGAAAAAAGGGAAAATCGACCTTTTTGGGGAAAATCAGGGAAAAATCAGGGAATTTCATTATAAATCGGGGAAAAATTTCAGGGAATTTCGTAATAGTATTTATTAGTTATTTTTACGATTTCCCTAAAAATATTTCGCTCGCGCCTTCAGCGCTCGGATATTTACTAAATAAAGCGATGGTTTATAACAATTACCAGTTTGAATTGAGCTAGAAGCAATCTTGAATCAGGGAAAAAGTCAGGGGAAATCAGGGAAAAATCAGGGAATTCGAAACTGACTGGAGACTGGTCACCCTTATTATTCATATTTATAAACATCTAATATATAGGAATACATTGAGAAACCCGTTTTCTATCACACTCAAGTCAAAACACGATAACGGTCTCAAGTAATTCTCAAATAACACGTGTCCGCGAATTATAGATTCCTGCGAATTCCAGATACACCCTTCTATTATATATATTATCATATATTAACGTCATTAGCAGTCGTTTTCAATATATGGTCACTAAGTCTTGCGGTTTAATTGCCGAAATGAAAAGTATTTGCAGAATATATTCATGTGCAATGTGGTCAAATGGGAGGTTGGTGGGAGGTTTGACCGGGTGTTGAGGTTGGGGGGGGGGGGGGGGGGG